>VCRD01004959.1:3310-16638 GCA_006783055.1 Trinorchestia longiramus
GTCCAGCACCTCTGCAGCGTCCAGCACCTCTGCAGCATCCAGCACCTCTGCAGCATCCAGCACCTCTGCAGCGTCCAGCACCTCTGCAGCGTCCAGCACCTCTGCAGCGTCCAGCACATGCGCTACTACATGTATGTTAGGCGCAAATATTCCCGGCCGTAGGACGTGTGTCACATGCGTTTTGTGACGAGGCTGTAGTAGTTGTAGTGATTGTTATATTTACATTGCGCGCATCAGGACAATTATTCAATTCTTTTAAAATATCGAACAAAAACAGAAAAAAATTAAAATTATTTAATTGGGTTCAAATTTTATTTGAACTAGAAAATTGATTTAAGTTAAAAAAGTTAGAAGTAAGCGGATCATAAAAAATACTCTCATTTTTAGCACATGTCATACCTTTTTTTCAGCACCCTCATCTCTCCATTCAGGTGTCCTGATCTTTCATCCTCAATACCCTCATATTTCTCTCACATAATTTTACTAAGCTCAACACAAAGGCCTAATGAAGGCTCTCACGACTTGCAAAAAAAACTAATTCGATGTTGCTGTGTGTAGCTTCCATCGATATTTTTCAATTTCTTATTTTCAAATTTCATGTATAGGTTCTTTTTAAACTTTGATTTGCTTCGTTCCCAGTAAAGTTGAGGTAACAGACTAACGCATGAGCGTCGAGGCAACTTTTTAGATGTTAGAGCACGACGAGGCTTTGGAATCAATTGTGTTGCGCCGCTGCGACTGAAGGTTTAGTTACTAGCGTAGAAGAGAAAAGACGGAGTTTGCTTGAAACTTTCCTACCAGTAACGTAGAAGAGAAAAGACGGAGTTTGCTTGAAACTTTCCTACCAGTAACGTAGAAGAGAACAAATGGAGTTTGCTTGAAACTTTCCGACCAGTAACGTAGAAGAGAACAAATGAAGTTTTCTTGAAACTTTCCTACCAGTAATGTAGAAGAGAAAAGACGGAGTTTGCTTGAAACTTTCCTACCAGTAACGTAGAAGAGAACAAATGGAGTTTGCTTGAAACTTTCCTACCAGTGACGTAGAAGAGAACAAATGGAGTTTGCTTGAAACTTTCCTACCAGTAACGTAGAAGAGAAAAGCTGGAGTTTGCTTGAAACTTTCCTACCAGTAACGTAGAAGAGAAAAGATGGAGTATGCTTGAAACTTTCCTACCAGTAACGTAGAAGAGAAAAGCTGGAGTTTGCTTGAAACTTTCCTACCAGTAACGTAGAAGAGAAAAGATGGAGTTTGCTTGAAACTTTCCTACCAGTAACGTAGAAGAGAAAAGCTGGAGTTTGCTTGTTCATGAAGCAATCGCTAGGAGTTACGAGGTGTCTTCGAGCAGTTCGATGACTGATGAATGTCAGTCGCAGCGTCAGTTGTCAGCAGATAGTTAGATGCTGACCAAGGCGCTGGCAGAGAACTGATGTGGCTGATGTTGAGTGCAGCAACTTTGCAAACAACATCATCAGTTATTATCATTGCCAGTAACAGCACCAAATACAACAGCAGTAACAACAGCAGCAACAGCAGCCGCAATAGCAACAGTTGTACCAGCAGCAACAAAAGCAGCATCAACAGCTGCAACAGCAACAACAGCAGCAACAGCAACTACAGCAAAAGCAGTAGAAGAAACAGCTGCAACAGGAACAGCAGCATCAACAGCTGCAAGAGCAACAACAGCAGCAACAGCAACTACAGCAAAAGCAGTAGAAGAAACAGCTGTAACAGGAACAGGAGCATCAACAGCTGCAACAGCAACAGCAGCTGTAACACATTAGCCTGCTTGATGAGGCCACTGACAACTGTCACTGCTGCTCCGTCACGCCTGACACGTGCATGACAGACCTGACGGGTGAAACAAACCTGTCAGTCTGTCATATTTATGATGTGACTGCTGAAACTGTCTATAATGTGACAACAACTGTGTAATGTGTGTTGTAACTATCCGCAGTGCACGCTGCAACTGGTGCACTGTAATTGTCTACAGTGCACGCTGTAACTGTACACAGTATGTGCTGCAACTGGTGTACAGTGCACGCTGTAACTGGTGTACAGTGCACGCTGTAACTGTACACAGTGTGTGCTGTAACTGGTGTACAGTGCACGCTGTAACTGTATTACTTCAGCCAGTACTGAAGTTTCATTGCCATACAAAACATCAGTAACTCTGAAATCGTTCTGCTGCAGCTACGACGGCGACAATCGTTGGTGGCTGAAGAGATCTGCAAAAGTGTGAGGAGGAGGAGGGGAGGAGGAGGGGAGGAGAGGAGGATTTGAGGGGAGTTTGAGGGAAGCTTGAGGGGAGCAGCGCACGGCCTGCGTCACAGCCCCAATATAATGCAGCGATAAGCACTCCTGCTGCAGCTGTACTGCAGCTGTGCGTGCAGCACTACTTCGAGAGAACATATATACTTTCACTGTTCAGTAAACTTAAATAGCATCTTGGTAGAACACATACGCAGTCATACAGTGCAAACAGCGATGTTGGTTCAAATTTCAACATCGTAAATGGTGCACTGACCCAAATTAAGGGTCACGTCCTTGCTTCTCAAGGACTTCAGGCTGGGAGCCTGAAAATGTGCTGGTCATTTCTGGAGATTGCTTTCCCATGCTCAGGAAGATGTGTTGTCTTCTGCGATCACCTGGAAGTCGTCGTGTCGTCGTGAAAGCGCCTTGGTCACTGGAAGCTTGTAGGGCATTACGTACTACCATGAAATTGCTGGTATTTGCAACTAAATGAGAAATTGGCGTTGAAAAGAGAATGATAGAGATTATCTGACAAGCTACGCAGGCATACATGTTTTCCGCTGCGCTGCGTGCACGGGAAGTGTATGCAATGAGTGGATGTAGCTCGTCATCTGCCAAGCTACCCATTAACACAGCACATCAATTTTATCAACACAACCCTACAAACGATTAATGGTTACCTTCGGAAAATACATTTTCTCATACAATCACAGGAAATAAATTAAACTTTCGCTCGTAAAAGTTAAAAAATTGTTTTGTTATTTTCGGAGAAAGAAGTTATTTGGCACAGTTGTTATGAATTGTATCGTAGATTCTGCTCGAGTGCTCGCTGGAGATGCAGGTGGGGTCACCATGCTGTGGTGGATGCAGCTGGGGTCACTGTGCTGTGGTGGATGCAGCTGGGGTCACCATGCTGTGGTGGATGCAGCTGGGGTCACCATGCTGTGGTGGATGCAGCTGGGGTCACCATGCTGTGGGGGATGCAGTTGGCAGACGTGAACAGAATTTACGTGGAGCAAAGATCGAAGTTAAATTGCCAAACCTGCGAACCAAAATCCGTAGAATTTTTGTAGCACGGAGCAAGCTTCTTTTGCCTCGATAGAAGGAAGGCCCCTTATGCAACTACATATATTGATATATGGAGTTTGTCCCTACTAATTTGATAAATTGGCTAGAACGTGAGATTTTCTACCTATGGTTTTGATAAATTTTATTTTTATGGCCGGTCATTCAATTGTGGTAGCGGTGATAAATGGAATTAAAACATATGTATGTGTTATAGCAAATTATTAGGAACATAGAACAGCACAATGTTGCAGTTCATCCCCACATTTCAAGCTCATAACTTACTCGATGTTACATGTCCTCGAAGTCGTGTGATCGTTTATTTATCCCAGGCGAGGAGTGGATATGAGAATGATAGTCTCAGAAATTGATATTTGCACCTGAAAGAAAATATTTTGCGAGGAGCAGTGAGTGGGAGCAAAGAACTTTAGGCTCACCTCTCAGTGTCAACACACTGCAGAGTATTTGTTGTGCTCCATGCTGCAGAGTATTCAATACAATACGCTGCAAAATATATAATGCACTACACTGCAGAGTATTTGATGCGCCTCACCGACGAGTATTAAATGCACCGCACTGCAGTGTTTAATGCGCTTGCACTGCAGAGCATTTAATGCGCCAAACTTCAGAATGTTTAATACGTCACACGGCAAAATATTTAATGCACTTTTTTATTCTTGAGGAGTTAAGTTTAAAACGCAACATCCAGAGCACCACTGTGCGTTCGATACCCTCAGCATGCGTCGTATTCTACAGTAACTTCTGTCCTCTTAGAATGTTGCTCTTATTATAGCCACTGTAGCCTTGTAGGATCTTACGAGTTTCGACAGAATTGCTGGCATTTGCAGCTGAGTGCGAAATAGTCATTGAAATAATTGAGAATAAAGTTCATCCGACGATCTGCGTTGGAGTCAAAGTTGTGAGATAAAACAGCTCAACCCGAGAACATAGGAAGAGAAAATGCATGTTGACATTTTTAGAATTTATTGTTTCAATTAGAACTGTATGTTATGAGTATGCTGAATAGAATTTCCAAATATTATTCGTTATGATTGTAATCTCAGTCAATAAACAAACTAGTGGAAATTTTGAAAAAGGGTATGATTCTCTCGTATGTATACGCTTTGTGACTAAAATAGATTTCTAGGTCTTGCTCAGAACACCTACCTAGTTTCCTCTTCTTTTCTCCTCAGCCTCACAATGTCCTCCAAACGGAAGTCCCTCCCGACGAAGGTCCTCGACGCAGCGTCGGGTCTTCACTACGCCAGTGACTTCGCTGACGAATCGACGACGCCCGACGACGCAAACGGCGACGTGCACCCCATGCTCGTCACGCCCGCTGACTCCGACAACTCCGACGGCGGCGGCCGAGACGACCTCGCCGTCTCTGGCTTCGGGTCCCCCGTCAGGTGGCAGGACGGGGACCAGGTCCTCGCCTCCAAAGGAGGCGGTGACGACAACATCAAAAATAATATCAACAACAACAATCACAACAGCAATAACAACAATAATAACGGGAGTTTCAGTTCCAGCAATAACGGGCCTTGCCTTCTGAACGGGCCACGGCGATCTCAAGACGGAACAGGGCACCACCACTCCAGTGGGGGGCCGATGGACCACCACCAGCAGCCGCTGGGGCCTTTGCCCCCCTTCGTGAACCCTTTCTTCCAGGCACAGCTGCACGAGGCGCGTATGCAGCAGGAACAGGCGCGTCTGCTGCACGAAGCATCACTCAGGTCAGACCACCTGCAACAGCAGCACCTGCAGCATCTGCAGCAGCATTACCAGACCCCCATCCCTCCTCCCCAGCACCTGCCTCCCTCCATGGACGGAGGGCGTGGCCCTCTGAGCCAGCTTCCTGACGGAGGCTACCCAGGTTGCAGGAAGTCAATGGACGAGGTACTGCGGCGGTTGGCGGCCAAGATGAACTGCAGCGCGCTGGAGGACGCCCATCGTGGTCAACGCGAGAGGTACGTGTGGGAAACTCACGTGCACGTACGCGTTACGCGTGTGTGCGCGGGAAGTTGGTACCAAGTGTACTGGAGGTGGATGATAGGTGTACTGGAGGTGGATGATAGGTGTACTGGAGGTGGATGATAAGTGTACTGGAGGTGGATGATAGGTGTACTGGAGGTGGATGACAGGTGTACTAGAGGTGGACGATAGGTGTACTGGAGGTGGACGATAGGTGTACTGGAGGTGGACAATAGGTGTACTGGAGGTGGATGATAGGTGTACTGGAGGTGGACAATAGGTGTACTGGAGGTGGATGATAGGTGTACTGGAGGTGGACAATAGGTGTACTGGAGGTGAACGATAGGTGTACTGGAGGTGGACAATAGGTGTACTGGAGAGGGAAAACATGTGTATCTAGCATAAGTTCAAATATATTTGCTTAAAAAATAAAAAACTGGCACAAATTTGTGTCGAACTTGTGTTCTGGTGTCTCAGCCATCCTGTACCAATGATCCATCTCTGGCACCTCATATCATAAGGCAAGCATTAATAAATTATTTATCTATCATATTATTTTCTACTCATAGAAAATTTCCACTTTTAATTTCTGTGTTTCTTCATCCTTCAGCAACGGCCAGTCTCCAATGGACCAAAATTTCGGGGGTGCAGGTGGGGCTTTGTGTGGTCTGTCCTCCCTGAGGCCATCCCTGAACGGTGGGGACTTTTGTACCCTGCCTCCCACCTCAGTGCTCCCTTCATCAGGGGTGGGAGGTGGTGAGGACCCCCTGAATAGTCTGTCCCACCTCATCACTGCTGAACCTGACGCTCTCAGGACGCAGGAGAAGAAAATCTCCGAGATTATTGGCCAGCTCCAGAAGCTGCTGGACTCTATACGACAGCCCAGCAGCGACCAGCACGACAAGGTGAGTTGCTGGACTCCATACGACAGCCCAGCAGCAACCAACACAAGGTGAGTTACTGGTTTTTATGATTACAATTTTTTATGTATTATATCTTCGAATCAACTGTCAACTTCAATGAATATAGGAGTGAGTTGTCAGGACGATTAAACAAATTTCGAAGCTATCCTGCTGACGCAGAGGTGCTGCTGGATGGTCTGCAAGATCCAGCCGGGGTGCGAGTCCTGAAACTACTTTTGCAGCCGTGCCGTCGCAGGATTTGTTGGTTTTGAAGAACAAATTTCTGAATTTTGTCACCGTAATCATGCACAGTTACATTGGTCAAAATATTTTTGAAATTTATGTTTCCGAGGAGGGGGCTATGCATGGCATTACTGCGCAATGAATCGACAGTCAGAAGTGTGAAATGCGTTTCCATGTACAACTATTTTCAGACTTTTCTGTCTGAGAGAACGGACGACTCCTACGAAATTTTCCTTTACATTGCAGAATTGAGGGAGAGAAAATCGCACATAACATCCACTGCGTAAGACCCACACAAAATACTACACAAAAAAAACACAGCGCCTTAGTACATCACCCTACACAGCATCTGTGTACATCTAACTACACAGCGCATGTGTACATTACACGACACAGCACATGTATACATCACATGACCCAGCAAGTATACACATCACACTACACAACACGTGTGTACATCACACTACACAGCAGAGTACACATCACACAACATAGCAGAGTACACATCACACTACACAGCAGAGTACACATCACACGACACAGCAGAGTACACAGTACAGCCTCACAGGGTTGGGGTTGGGGAACCTGCAGTTCTGAGGCGCAGTGGCTGGCAATCGATTGACTGGCTCAGATTGCCTGGCTTCCAGGGATTGTCACCAAAAATCACTTCTTCAATCGCGGCTTTTTTCCTTTGATGTCGCTCTGGGCTCCACACAAGAAGCCCATTTTAGAAAATCTATATTTAAGGTAAAGTCCTTTCTTAGTGGCGTCGGGGACGAGGCTGGGGAGAAGGGGTTTTGGGGGAGCTGTGTGAGTGTCGGTCTTTAATGGGGCTAGGCTGGCACTTACAGGGATTGTCCTGTGTCAACTGGGACTACGCTTACACAGGAATTGTACTGTATCACAATCATCACTTAGTTTCAGCTAACTCTTTACAGCAAATTTTGGGTTCTGTTACAATCAGTCCTTAAGATAGAGCTAGATCCGTTATTTTGTCTATACCGAGAGACTGTTTTCAGTTTATATTAAATTGAAGATGACGAAAAATATACTTACAGAGTTCATGCTCTGGCATGACCTAATTAAACTCAGCAGTTTCTCTATGAAACTCAACGAGGAAAACTCATTCAATAGGTTTCCTCAAAGTTCGTCTCAAAGAGATGTGCATCGGAGACCAACTTTGCTCAAGCGAAGAGTGTTTGTATTCCAAAATTTTTCGTGGTTTTCACCCTGTCAGTCATTCATGCAACATCTACTAAACAAACTGTTCGTAAGCTGACACATCATTTGATGGGAAGGGTAGAATTTTTGAGTACTAATGCGTCCTGCAAGCTGTTCTTGACCCTTCAATAAAAGTTTGAGGCAGCTCCCCGTGGGGCTTGTGTCGAGCCGACTTCAAAAGGCAGACTTGCTAAGCACTTCAGCCTTCAAAGTTTTGATGGCGGCAATTGATCGTAAGCCATTGCCACCATGCAGCCTCCTTTCTTCGACGCATTATTTCTTGTGTTTGGTGCATAATTTTTTCTGCTATCGACGTTATTCCCTCTGTTTTTGTGGCATCATTCATTCTCTTTAAAACAGTATTCTCTATGTTTGCAATATTATTTTCTCTGTTTGATGTAGTATTCTCACCGTGTTCTTGCGTTGTTCTCTCTGTTTGATGTATTATTTCTCTTTCTTTGCAGCAATATTCTCTTTGTTTGTGGTGGTATTCAATTAGTTTTATGCATTATTTTCTCTGTTTGATGCATCATTCCTTCTGATTGCGCCATTACCCTCTCCGTTCAATGTGGTATTTCCTTTGTTTGTGGCATTACTCCCTCTGCTTGCGCCGTTATTCCCTTTGTTTGCATCGTTACCACAACTGTTTGATGCATAATTCACTGTGTTTGATGCGTTACTCCCCCCTGTTTGCATCTCCAGATCTGTTAAGCAGAATTCATACATGGTGGTGACTGCACTGCCCCTGTTGATTCAACAGACGGGTCCTCGTGGTTGTGTGTGTGTTTGCCAGCAGCCTGCAGGCAGAACTGTGCAGTCCGTCCAGTTCTGACCAACCCTTCCGGCGGTCGCTACGCCGGCCACTGCTTCTGTAGTTTTTATAGGACACATTGCAGGGCTTTTTTAGAAAATTAATTACCAAGCCTTTTGACGATCATTGTTGTATTATGTTATACTTTTAACATAGCTCTCAGGAGCAACAAGGGCGCGCATCTTACGCTGCTGTGTCATACAGTAACTCCTGCATGCAGTCTTGCATGTCGCACCAATGCTGAACACTGAACATGAATATTATGTTCTTCATGTATATTGAAGTTTGTGTGCTACTATCGTTGTATATTGAAAGCCATTGTGCTTTTGACGTGAATCAAATTTTCACTGCGTGTTCCGTGGGAGAGGATGCTAATATGAATGTGTGTCCAGGTGCGTCAGTTCTGGATTTGTTAAGCTGACGGACTTCCAAGCGTGCGTTGAAACGGTCCACGCCCAAGGAGAATGGGTCAAAATTAAAATCGTTTTTTAATCTAGAATACTCCTCACGGAACATGATTTCTTTGATCGATGTAGCATTAGTAATTCTTAGAAGCATCTCTGTGTGGAAATAGTTACATGCATGACCAGTTTCTTGTACAGGAGGATTGTGTTACAGGCAGTGTTGCCGTCATGCGTTCCTCACGGCACGCGCGTGTCTAGCGCATGTTAATGAGCCTGTAACTGTTGCAGCAACAGCAGCATGAACAGCAGCAACAGCAGTAGCATGAACAGCAGCAACAGCAGTAGAATGAACAGCAGCAACAGCAGTAGCATGAACAGCAGCAACAGCAGTAGCATGAACAGCAGCAACAGCAGCATGAACAGCAGCAACAGCAGCGTGAACAGCAGCAACAGCAGTAGCATGAACAGCAGCAACAGCAACAACAGCAACATGAACAGCAGCAACAGTAGCAGCTGTAACAAGATTATGATAGAGAGAACATTGACCAACAGAAGCTTATAATAGTTACACGACTACAGCGTGTGGGTTATAGACGGAGGGTTAATTGAAGGGTTCTATTTCAAGACTAACAACATACGGAGCCTGTTATAGTGCCTCTAAGAACGTGTATGTCAGAAATAATAACTGTACAATCACTGGCTGTGCAAATGATCAGTACTTTCCACCACGTGATGACTGTAGCTACACACCGAGACCAGTTGTCGCATGTAGCTCACCATGATACTGTTCGTCCTAGGCACATTTTGAAGTTGTCTTAGGGACAGTTTGAAATGTTAACGCAAAGAAATATTTTGTGATCTACGTTTCTTAGATCTGAGCCTACGACGCACAATGAAAGTAAGGATTAGGCTGGTTATGCTTTCAATTTTGATGGCTAGGAGTAAAGTCCCTGCATTGTATACCATCTTTAGATAGATCCTGATCCTTTGCATCCATGTGGAGCGCACCTTCCTATGCCCTGTCTTCGAGGTGATGCCCTTTGCGTCACAGCTCCTGGTGGGGAGGTCCTGCTGACGAAGAGGTGCGAGATGCAAGGGTCGTTACTGACTGAGCAATTCCTTCCTATAAGCTAGTTCAATCTCTAGAGCAAGCTGGGGTGTAAACTTGCAGTCCAAGATTCTCCCTCACTTGCAGAAGAGTTTAGTTTTTGTGCTACCAAGATCTCGTCAGAAAGGCTTTATACAGGCATGCCCAGTGACAGCTCTTTTATGATCCTCACTGCTACAACAGTTATAATGCTTTTAAGAACATGTTACTCACGAGATCAAACAACTGTTACCTATATTGGGTATGCAACCACTACCAGCTTGGTCGACTGGTGAGCGAATCTGCTTGCGAGCGGGAAGACCCGGGTTCGAATCCCGCTGCCGACATGGCTGACGCGGCTGGAAATACGGCATGGGACTTGGGTAAAACAACCGAATAATTATCGAAGTAATTATCCTACCCAAGAATGGGCCAGAAGGTTCGTTCCTATAGCCTCATTCTATTCTATTCTATTCTATTGTCCAATCAGGTAAATCAGTTGCTCAAACAAAATCGCTTAAGATAAAACGTTGAAAAGCCGTTTTTACGAAAACGTAAGAAGATGTTTGATGTAAATTACGATATTTAAATGAACTGTACCTGTTCTTAAGAGACACTTACTATAGCAAATACCTTATATACAGTAAAAAACTAAGAAAATTAAGCACATTTATTTCTCTTCGCCTGTGAGCAGTTTTTTCTCACACAACTTGACGAAACCTCACACAACTTGACGAGACCTCACACAACTTGACGAGACCTCACACAACTTGACGAGACCTCACCCAACATGACGAGACCTCACACAACTTGAAGAGACCTCACACAACTTGAAGCCCAACAAGGCGGGTAACAACAGCCTCTAAGACTACTCACCTCCAATGCTTGCCTGACTAGCAGCACACATGGTGCTGTGTTGTCGGAACGCATTTCAATTACCAACACAAATTAGCATATGAAAGAATGTTACATTTTAGATAATAAAGAAACCAAGCGAGGCACGCTGCTCAGAAGCCGAGCTGCCCCCGGCTGCAGCATCACATTAGAAGCAACAACACATTGTGTGGAGCAGCACGTTAGAAGCTGCAGCACATTGGCACCACCAGCATAATAGCAGCGCTTCAGGAACACAGCACATTAGACGCAGTAATGGGAATAGCAGCACATTAGGAGCCGCAACACATCAGGGACAGCAACAAATTATGCGCAGCAACACATCAGGAACAGCAACACATTAGGCGCAGCAACACATTAAGGGCCATGACACATTAGGAGGGGCAGCACATTAGGCATAAGCTCCCTTCTTCAGGCGCATTCTCCCCTTATTTATTTTTTGCTCCCTCCGCCGCGCGACGATGTCTCTTTTTAACAAATAGTCTTATTTTTGTAAACGCTTCTGCTGCTTTGACACAAACGACTTCTTTTGGCGCTTCTGATGGAAAGGCTGAGGGTCTCTGTGCCCGCATAGGGAGGAGGGGAGAGCTGGGGGCTGTGGCAGTGGGGATGGAGAAGTTATGAAGGGGTGAGAAAAGAGCATGCATCAAAGAGTGCAGCGACGCATGGACTGATAGAAGAATGATGCTCTCCGGAAATAAACGCATGATTGGAGCATGGAAGTAAACGGAAGTATGAGAGGTCAACGCATGAAAGCAAAAGGAAGTATGATAGCTGAGAAATGAAAGTAGGAGCAGGGAGAAGTGAGAGCACCAGCGTAAAAGAACTAAGATAAGTTACAATACAAGAATAAAGGGAGGCTTGAGTGTTCTCTGTGAGCTTACAGCAAAAAAAATAATGTAAGGAAGATGCGCAGGACCTCGTACGAAAACTGTGTTCAAGGTACGTGCTAGATACGTCAGAAATGTCCGTGCACAGCAAAATGCAGAAAAAATGATCGGGACGGAGGTAGAGAGTGGGAAACAACTCCCCACTGAACGTAACGTTAGAACAGCAGATGTGTTTCATTGATCTGTTTGTGTATTCATTTAGCTGAATAGATTTCAATACAAATGTCAATATTTCGTAGGATTGATGTTAAATTTAAAGCCAAAATACAGGTCAATGCTAATTGTTGTTTTCACAGTCAGACAACTACAATACAATCTTCAGTGTTCTACTGATCAATGTGTTAATATCCGTCATGCACTTTAGGGATAATTGATTGCTCGTGTAATGTATTGAGACCACAAAAAGAATCTTGTAACTGAGTTAAACTGAGTTTAGTTAAAATACAGCATCACGTAGGCTTAAAATAAAGATTGAATAGGTTAAAAATAAAGCATTGCAGAACGCCATTATGAAAAAATATTGTCTAATAGACAAGTATGCTGGCTGTCAGCTCTCTGGATATCGCTGGCGCCAGTATGACTGTCAACTTTTGAACGTTTGTGTCGTGAAGAAACGTTGTGTGTTGCCTGGAGGTGTGTTGAAACACAAGCGTTGTGTGTTGCCTGGAGGTGTGTTGAAACACAAGCGTTGTGTGTTGCCTGGAGGTGTGTTGAAACACAAGCGTTGTGTGTTGCCTGGAGGTGTGTTGAAACACAAGCGTTGTGTGTTGCCTGGAGGTGTGCTGCAACACAAGCGTTGTGTGTTGCCTGGAGGTGTGCTGAAACACAAGCGTTGTGTGTTGCCTGGAGGTGTGTTGAAACACAAGCGTTGTGTGTTGCCTGCAGTTGTGCTGAACACAAACATGTGTGCTGTTTGATGTTCGAGACAGTGTCTTTGTGTTCGCTTTCTATAAACGGTCACCAAAAAATAAAATTGTTTTCATACAACAATAACTAGGATAATAAATACAGCAATAACTACAATAATAACTACAGCAATAACTACAACAATAACTACAGCAATAACTACAGCAATAACTACAACAATAACTACAGCAATAACTACAGCAATAACTACAACAATAACTACAGCAATAACTACCACTACATCTACATATTACATTTGCTACACCAAAATACACACACTGTCAATACAGTAGATTAGTAGAATAACTCAACTGTGTCTTCCGGTTCTATTTCTGAGGGTAAAAGTTCTGTAAAACAAACAACGTGTATTACTTGCCCCATCTACCTCCCCCACCTACCGTCTCCCCCATCCCTTCCCCACGAAGGGGCTCAGTCACATCCTCTTCAGTCTTCCCAGTAAATATTTTGTGCCCCACAGAATAGCTCATCGCTTCCCCAAGGGATGGGTGACAGAGACTCCCTATTTCACGGGGCTGGTGAGGTGCAGGGAGAGGAGGAACAGGGGGAAAGAGGGAGGGAATAGGAATGGGGTGAGTGGCAGCGTGAGTGGCAGCGTGAGTGGGAACGTGAGTGGCAGCGTGAGTGGAAACGTGAGTGGCAACGTGTCAGCGTGAGTGGCA
>VCRD01004959.1:20832-36176 GCA_006783055.1 Trinorchestia longiramus
AGAGCCGATAACTCGTGAAAATAATTAACAAACGCCGCTTGAACACAACACACCACACACACCAAACACTACACATAGCACAACACACACAACACACCACACGCACCAAACACTACACAAAGCACAACACACACAACACACCACACGCACCAAACACTACACATAGCACAACACACACAACACACGACACGCACCAAACACTACACATAGCACAACACACACAACACAACACATGCAACAAACAGGGGAGGGGCAGGAGGCAGTTCTCACCCCACAAGTCCGACGCATGCGACTGCTGCTTAATTGCTTCTGTCCATCGTCCGCACTCTGGGCGTCTGCGTGTGGCGTGGACAGTTCTGTCACAACTGGATTGCTTGTACTGGTGGCATTGCTGGCTCTGCTGCTGGACTCTCAGTACTGCCAGCACTACTGCTGGACTGTCAGTACTACCAACACTACTGCTGGACTGTCAGTACTACCAGCACTACTGCTGGACTGTCAGTACTACCAGCACTACTGCTGGACTGTCAGTACTACCAGCACTACTGCTGGACTGTCAGTACTGCCAGCACTACTGCTGGACTGTCAGTACTGCCAACACTACAGCTGGACTGTCAGTACTACCAGCTCTACTGCTGGACTGTCTGTACTACCAGCACTACTGCTCGACTGTCAGTACTACCAGCACTACTGCTGGACAGTTAGTGCTCCAGATTATTCCCTCTGAATGAAAGCTGTGGTGTTTGTTGACTATGCAACCACGTGGTCCTGAACATAGAATAGTCACTCATGATAAAAATTGTATTTGTTTGACTAACTTGTATTCGTAAAGCATACTGTTGTGAAGTACTGTTATAGAATACTCCTAAAAAATACAAGAGTCAGTAACACTGGGAACATGCAACAGTAACTGGACAGCCTGGACGCTTTCTATACCAGGACACTCTGGTCAAACCCTGCTAATTTTAAGCTAGGTTAAATTTCTGTGCAATTTCTACATAAATTTTGCGTAATTTCTGGGTAATTTCGGCGTCAATTTCTTACGCACTGCGTGAGTAAAAGGCTCGTGCGCACGTGTACATATGGATCAGAGGGCTAGTTCAGGAATATTATTTAAATTTCAAGTATTTAAAGAAAAAATGGGATATATCATTTAATCTTTCAAGTTTTTTAGTTTAGTATGTACCATGAAGCAAAGTTGCACTCAAAAAAAGAAAAATTACTGACAAAAATGTCCCAATATTTTAATCTTACAAAGCCGTACATTTTACTTTATTAGAATTTAGAGCAGCATATTATGATCCTAAAAAAATTTCTAAGTATTTGTAAGCCCAGTAGTCGCTTCGTTTATTGAAAAAAATAACTAAAGTGGCTCAGTTTTGGTTACCGATTACTGCAAAGCTGATATTGGAGGGTCGCATGAAAAATGTGTTTTAAATCCATCAAGTTTGATCAGCTCAAACACAGCTTTAATAGCAGTAAATTTACGCAAACATGGTACGCAACATGAGAGCTAGCATTCACGCAAACATGTCAGTACTAGTGCTGGCAAACATGTCAGTACCAGTGCTGGCAAACATGTTAGTACTAGTACTGGCAAACATGTCAGTACTAGTGCTGGCAAACAGGTCAGTACTAGTGCTGGCAAACATGTCAGTACTAGTACTGGCAAACATGTCAGTACTAGTGCTGGCAAACATGTTAGTACTAGTACTGGCAAACATGTCAGTACTAGTGCTGGCAAACATGTCAGTACTAGTGCTGGCAAACATGTCAGTATTAGTGCTGGCAAACATGTCACGCAATGTTGCGTTATCATACCAATGAAGGAACGATTTATAACGGCATTGCAATTTTGCATTTTTCAATGTGTTTGAACTTTTTGTAGTGTTTTACGAGAGTCTTCAAAGAAACTTCATCTTCCAAATCTTTCAGATAATTTATTCAAGTCGAGCCTATGGGAGAGTGGTTGCGTTTCAACAGTTTCATGACTTTTCTTGCAAAAAGCCGTTCTAAAAATTGCCAGTTTTACGTCAGCCGCGTGCAACATGGTTCCTGAAGAGAACGTCTTTATTCTTGACTAGTTCTTGTGACTCCTGTCTGTACAGGGATTGTGGGATACAACCAAGGCATTGATGTCATACTCAAATTGAAGTTCTTTATGTGCAGAAGGGTACTAAAGGCAGTCCAGCTCTACATCTACGTCGGAGACAACAATAGAGCAGGCCTGCGAATTCTGGCACAAAGCCGATTTATCTCGTCTTTTTAGAAGTATCAGCGAATTTTTTCAGTTGGAAAAATGAAGCATTTCATTGAAATTGTCCTTGAGATGATCTCCGAGATTAGCTTTGTGCCGTCATCCGCTCGCTGGGATGCCTGAATCAGGTGAGCTGAGGAGGACTGGGCTCTAAGAAAGAAGTTTTCTCGAGGGCTTTAAAAGGAAGGATCTTCTTGAGGCTTTGTCAGGCCCGTCTTGTGAACCCATTCTTGCGATTGTCACCGCACTGAACTTTTGTCATACCACTTGGATTGTCAGACGATCAAAGCTTTGAGCCTTCATTGATGCCGCCCTAGCTGAGCGCTACAGCACTGCGTGAGAGAGAGACTAGCCAAACACTCATCATCTCATCCCAGCGAGCTGCTCTCAGCGCTCCCAAAAGTCGTCTTTTGCGGACAGTACTTGAGTTTCGCGTGCAAGCCTCTTCCGGCATTTGTTCCCAGACGAATTGTTCAATGCAGAGAACGCAGTGCAGGAGTATAGGTACAGTGCAGTCTGTGCAGTACATACAGTGTGCACGGAGCTGCACTGCACCCTATACAGTGCGCAGTGTGAGCTAGAGTCTGAAAAACAGCTCAGCAATCACGGTGCAGCACTCAAAAAATGTTAACTTCAGATAACGGCATGAAAAGCAAATTAACCTGCAGTTAAAAATTGACCGCCGTTGCATAAGTATAATTTATTTTTAATCACTTGAGAACATATAAATAATACAACTACTAAAAATAAAAACCTGTAGACTGACATTAATTGGCAATGCGAATTCTTATCAAACTAATTGCTCAATAACACAAATTATGTTATAATAAATGCCCTCAATAACAGTCGATTAACTAACAAGTGTAATAATCAAACAAAAAATGAACGCCAACCAGCACACTTGGACTAGTTGCACCAGAGTGGATATAGGCAGTGTGCTGCCTGGAAAAGGCTTGAACAGCGCTGATTTTTTTGCGGCGTCAATATAGACATCGTCGTGTCTGTCCTCGTCTTTCAGGTGCCTGTAAATCATAGCACGTGGTGTGATCTTAAATAATGTTCCGCAGAGCAAGTTATACCAAAAAAATGCTCCATATTGTCGTTATATTAAATGCCAGAAATACTTTGTTTTTTGTCGTAAGGAGGCAGCTCTCCGCAGACGCGTGAACAAATTATTTTGTTATTTCGAATGCACAAAATCTTGCACAAGAGCGTGAGAGTGTAGGCAGGAGACGTTGTAGGACGGTAGGTGTAGGAGTTGGGACACCTGTGTTTGTGAAGAATATAAATAATGACGGTGATAAAGAAAATAAATCTTAGTAAATTTCATTAGAAAGCATTGGGCAGTACATTCTCAGAAATATTTCTGAAAGCGAAAACAGTTAATAAACAATTCAAAACAGATAACTGGGGGTATGTACTACAGTTGAAGAAATCAAGACTAAGAGAATGGAGGACTGCTAGCTCTTAATAGTTGGTACTTAGTTAGCGTTGAACTCAGATACAGGTTTAATTTTGAATTGTACTAATAACTGAAGCACTGCCCACCAGCTTGGTCGACTGGTACCACCAGCTTGGTCGACTGGTGAGCGAATCTGCTTGCGAGCGGAAAGACCCGGGTTCGAATCCCGCTGCCGACAGGGTTGATGCGGCTAGAAATACGGCATGGGACTTGGGTAAACAACCGAATAATTATCGGAGTAATTATCCGACCCAAAAATGGGCCAGAAGGCTCGTTCCTATAGCCTCATTCTATTCTATTCTAAATCAAAATTTGCAGTCGAGGATTTTGAATTGACTAACACGAGTGTGCAGTTCATGCGAATTGTGTAGTGGTGTCCAGTACTGGAACTGTGTAGTGGTGTCCAGTATTGGAACTGTGTAGTGGTGTCCAGTACTGGAACTGTGTAGTGGTGTCCAGTACTGAAACTGTGTAGTGGTGTCCATTACTGGAACTGTGTAGTGGTGTCCAGTACTGGAACTGTGTAGTGGTGTCCAGTACTGGAACTGGAGCAGCAATAACCGCCCCTGACGTAATGTATCTATAGCTCAGTTAAATATATATCAAGAAAAGGAAGTTGATTCGCAGTCTCTAACTTAAATGTGACTAACATTTAAATGTCGATTCTTTAAATGTGGGAAGAATGAACGAGGGTCTCGTAGTTGAGAAGTTGTGTAAGACATGTGTGTGTGTGTGTGTGTGTGTGTGTGTGTGTGTGTTGAGGTTAATTTCCTGTGTACACAGCAGTTACTGACTAGTCCTAATTTGCCAACAGTTTCCTGCAGTTCAGCGGTCTTGTGAAGATAAAGAACTAATTTTTTAGCTTTCACGACAGTTGCAGATAAACCAAACTTTGAGGAGCGGTTGCGTGACAGCTGTATGAGCAGATGTGTAGCTGCATGTAAGCCTCATGTGTGCTGACGTGCTGCTGCTGGCTGTGTACTGGGGCCACAAACTGCAACAGTACCAGTAACAGCTTTGTCAACAGCGAAAAAAAGCAGCAGCAGTTACAGCAGTAATAGCAGCAGCTACAGTAACAGTAACGGTGGCAACAATAACAGCAACAACAGCAGCAGCAGCAGCAGCAGTAACATCTAGCTCAGCCATCAGCGTCACGGAGAGGATAAAGTGCGTTGTGTTGCGGAGGTGAAGACAAGGCGCGTATTATGGCCGCTATTATGAGTCTTCTTATCAGTGCTAATTGTCTTTATGAGCCGAGGCTGCCACACGCCTTCTAGGGCAGCGAATAAAAATGATTTATTCGCTTGTAACGAAGCCTTGTTCGATGACGGCGACTGTGCGCTCCCTGCCAACGCCGGCCGTGCCACAACGCCGCCAAGTGTTGCTTTTGTAGTCTAGG
The DNA here is from genome assembly GCA_006783055.1 of Trinorchestia longiramus. NCBI lineage: Eukaryota > Metazoa > Arthropoda > Malacostraca > Amphipoda > Talitridae > Trinorchestia > Trinorchestia longiramus. The sequence continues at coordinate 25,951 of VCRD01004959.1, forward strand.
TAGATTAGTTGTGTTGTGTAGGTAGATTAATTGTGCAGTTTAGGTAGATCAGTTGTGCAGCGTAGGTAGATCAGTTGTGTTGTGTAGGTAGATCAGTAGTGCAGTGTAGGTAGATCAGTTGTGTTGTGTAGGTAGATCAGTAGTGTAGTGTTGGTAGATCAGTTGTGTTGTGTAGATATATCAGTTATGCAGTGTAGATGGATCAGTTGTGCAGTCTAGGTAGATCAATTGTGTAGTGTAGGTTCATCAGTTGTTAGATATAGGTAAACCAGTTGTAGAGCTGTGATAGGTCAGTTACCGAGTGTCTACATAGTTACAATTTGTGAATCATTAACCAACACAGCAGTTACAGCTGTAACTTCTGACGCTCCTCAGGACCTGCTCTTAATAATGGAGTAGTCGCAGTTACAGAGAATTGTGTTAAATAGTATAGAAACGTCTCACATGTTGCAAAGTTGTTCGCTCACCCCAGACACTCTTTTATTACCACTTATTAAAAGACCAGCGTCCTGACACAGCATGATGACCATGAGAGTGAATGCTGAACTGTTCGTCACGCCACCTTCTCTCTATCCAAATATCACTTTTGCTTCTTGAGAACTGTTGCTCTGTGCCAAGAAAAACTATGATGTTTTACCTAAAATGTGCTGAAACATTTTCCTGACTCGATCAATGTTCACCCAATCGGTTACCTGCCCCCGGCGGAGGCTCAGGGTGTCACAGGCTCTGATAACTCAAGAAATTGATGCCTCGCTGTCGCCCAGATCCATCATGGCCGCCATCAACAACGTGTCACTCCACCTAAATGTTACCACGGACCCTCACAAACACGCCACTGTAATGAGCTCTCTTGTAATGCTCACACATTTTCTTCATCTGCGTTCATCTTAGTTCTACCGACAATGTGTGTGCTTCCAACAGCGCCGCTGCTCATATACTTCTTTGTGTGAACTTCTTGAACTTTCTTTGCATATTTGTGTAGTATCAGCCGAGGCGAAAGCTGTCACGCCCAATAATATAGAGTATGTTCAGTACCAGAGATATATGTTGAGTGCCAGAGATGTGGAGTACTTGAGAAGAAAGTAGACGTATATAGTGCCAGAAATATAGAGTATCAGAGATATGGAGTACCAGGATATAGAGTACCAGAAAAGAGCGGAGATCATGCAGATTACCAGGGTGCTCTTGAGAACTAGCATAAGGTCAATGGTACCTGCACGAGTTCTGGAACAGAAGTTGTTGCGTGACATTCCAGGTCATCCAGACCTGCGCCTGTGAGGCTGGAATGAGGTCCTAACAAAGTTCCTAAAGTGAAGACCATCGCACAGGACGAAACTATTTTAAGCCGTGAACTGTAATTCCTGTTAATAGTTCGGCTCATTAAATCCACTTGTACTTGCAGCATTCTTCATTTCAGCAATCCTCTATAACGTTTCTGAAGGAGCCTTTTCCATTATTTTTGTAAAAACTATTGCTTTGTTTTCTTAAATTTATGCATTGTTTGAAATTCCTAGTTAGCTACAAAAGAATACACAGTACAATTGGCTTGCACTAAAGGAAAACCGGTACACAATGTAAAAAATATTTAATATACATTAACGAGTACACTGAACAAAACACCTGCAAAACATACATATGAGTAAATATTCTAAAAAATGCGTAATACTTACAAACAAAAATAAAAAAGAAGAACAAACGCAAAAAGGAACATCTATAATATCATACGTTTCAGCATCCAGAGTAATTGAAGTTGTTGTATTTTGCGTTGTTTCTCCTTTTTATTTTGCGTGAAAGATTCCAATTAACACTATAATTTATAGTCGAGTACACTATACAAACATAAGTAATAAATACAAACATGCACACAACACAAAAATGAGTAATAAATACAAACACACATAATACAAAAACGAGTAACAAATACAAGAGTGTACACAATACACAACACACTCACTGCTCGCTGCCAGCACCTTACACTGCTGGCAGTTCTGTCATCTCCTGCAACATGGCTGCTCCCCTTCACACCATCACTTGCTTGTCATCGTAGCTGTGTACAACTTTGCCTTCCTTACAAAAAGTAGTTGAATTTATGTTGGTCGATCACCAGTTATGACATAACTACCCTCACGACTTCTACTCGTCTGCGCAGAACGTAACTGTGTAACTAACGCACAGAATCCTTTTGAGTTAGTCATTTTTTACTGCTTCTGCGCTCATAAACATTGACAATTTAATTTTTCATTCAAGTATTCCGAGTGTGTACAACTTTAATCGGGTGAAAATTCAGAACCTTGACATTGCTAGGGATCACGACGACAGATCTGTGAAGTAGATGATCTTGTGGTAGCTCAATCTACTCCAGTTTAGGGGACTTGAAGTTCATCGAGGATATTGTGGGCGGGGAAGATTATTAACAACAAACCGGACAAGATCAGAATGATTTCATCAGAACTACAACAAGCAGTCAGAATAATATGTAGTCAGGATTACAGTGTAGTCACGACCACGACTAACTGCTCAGAATTACGGCAGAAAAACAATCCATCCATCGAAATTATTTCCTTTAATTCTCTTTCAAAACTGCATCAGATGTTGGGACACATCGAGGGCCTTGTGAAGGGAATAGCTTACATCAGCCTATGTTGTTCTGAAAGCGACAAGTAAATGTATGTTCTGAACAGAAAACCGTAGAGCAACAAGTAAAATAGAAAATTTTAAACACTTTTATAAACATAATTGGATTGCGTGACAGGATGCTAGAAGTTTACCTAGATCAAGCATGCAACAGAGATGGTTTAGACTCTGTCTTGTTATGAGCAGAAGGGAAATTTTCAGAGCTGTTCTGCACGGGTCGATAAATTTTTAGTATATTGTATAAAATTTACTTGTAAATTTCAATAAGGTGCTTAAAATTTTTGAGCTCCGTCGACTAAATAAATCCCAATTCCTTCTATCATTGACCACTGTTAAGCTACACTAAAATATGATGACATGCAAGGATATAGATAGTTTAATAGTATCGGCCACACACTTTGCCGCACCTATTAGATCATTTAATAAAAGTCGCTGAAATTTTGCAGCTTAATGAATTTTTAAACCCTGGAACGACGAAGTGAGTCTGAGAAGCCCAATGTCAAAATTGACAAGCCCGTCTAATATGTATTGTATTCATGAACCTCACTTAACGATAGCATCAATAGAACAAATCTATGACTTTTTTGCTACATAGTTTGAAAGAAAAATAATTGAAAAGTGACTGGGCCTTATAGGCCCACCTAGTCTCCGATGCTGATTATTTTTATTCGTCGTTCCAGAGTTAATGTGACCGTATAGTTTAAATGTCGAAGATTTATGGTAAATCCCAAGAATTAAATTTTTGAGTCTTCCATTATTAAATTACTCGTACAACTCAACACATACCGTGGAGACAGTACCTCCTACTTCATTTTGTTATTTAATTTCTCTCGTTTCGAGTGATAGAGAGAGATGCTACTGACAGAAAGACTGCAAGCTTCATGCTGCGGGTAGAAAAGTGTACAGCAACGACAGTAACAGGAGAATCGACAACAGTAATAGCAGCAGCAATAGAAGTAGCACCAGCAACAGTAGTAGGAGCACCAGCAACAGCAGTAACATCGTCGTCATCAGCAACATCAGCATTATCAGCAGCAGCAGCATTAACAGCAGCAGCTCAGCATCGACACGTTTTTAGACAGTCGAGTCGACCGTGTTTTTGTCAGTTACACTCATTTCTATAAAGTTTACGAGAAAATTGATGCTCCAGACATTACTGAATGGTCTTCCCATATCCTGCCTTAACGACCCAGTAAACTGAGATCTATGCTTGTATTTATTAACAATAAACTGTCTCAGAATGCCCCCCTTCTCCCACAGCCCCCTCTCTATGCCCCTTTACATGGGAAGTGTAGTGATAGAACTGTTTTGTGGTGTTGTGTGCAGCTTGTGTTGTGCTGTAAAGAGCGTGTGTTGTTCTGTATGGAGTGCATGATGTGCTGCGTGGGACGTGTGTTGTTCTGTATGAAGCGTGTGTTGTGCTAGAGACAAAATATGATTTGTGCATCGTGTGTAGGGTTGTGTGCAGAAAAGTAGTCTAATATGCTGAATGTGTGACATACTGTGCTGCGTATGCTGCAGTGATTTGTACACAGCGTACTCAATTGAAATGTTTTGTGAGGCTTGTGTGTTTCCTGCCTCTGCCAGCAACTGCAACACAACACAACACGCACACCGCAAACCAGAATGCTGCCTGACTCCCACATTCAGTGCACAACCCTCGTCAGTACAGCATAACTGCTGCACCGACCGTCAGTACAGCATAACTGCTGCAATGACCGTCAGTACAGTATAACTGCTGCAATGACCGTCAGTACAGCATAACTGCTGCAATGACCGTCAGTACAGCATAACTGCTGCAATGACCGTCAGTACAGCATAACTGCTGCAATGACCGTCAGTACAGCATAACTGCAGCACCGACCGTCAGTACAGCATAACTGCTGCAATGACCGTCAGTACAGCATAACTTCTGTACCGATGCTGATGCGCGTCTACCTGTATAGGTTCAATTTTATTAAAAAACAATGACGTAAACTTTTATGGAGGCCCATCCGATGCTAAGTGACTGCGGAATACAACACCGTAAAAGCGTCAATGTCGAGGCAAACATTTAAATCTGATCCCTGTTAATAGCCCTTGGTATTTCATGAAAACCCGTAAAGACATTGATGGGTCATGTTTTTGAAGACGTATCAAGGATACCTGTTACGAAGTCTCACTCTAAATGGCGTTTAGAAATAAGCAGGTACCTTCTTTCATTGGAGGCCAAGAATAATCAATGTCCGAAAAGCGACGTGACCGCAGACTGCTAGCAATCTAATTCAGCTTCGCCGTTACGACTCTTAAATGGTCCAGCGACGACCATTAGTTCACAATTTGCCGTTCCCAGGGGTAGTCTTAAGCCGGACCACTTGTCCAGTATTTCAGAGTTTCGGTGAGGCGCACAGCTTGTCCAGTATTTCAGAGTTTTGGACGAACCGATGGTCTCAGGAGACTCTGGAGCTTCGTGACCATCGCTCCAGATAATGCGGAGGAGCGGACGCATCAGTATGCGGAGCCGGTCCTCCTAACGCAGGGCCTTCCCATCCGCAACCATCACCGCTTCAGGAGCACATAAAAATTTACTCCCAATCGGCCATTTAATAAACTTATTGCTTGTTCTTTAAACCGCAGAGCAGTGGAAGTGTGTTTTACGATCGCTCTTTCGGTGCGGGCAGCCCTTGGTACTGAAGAGATATTCTTCGGAGGGTCACAGAGTTAGGCCACCAAGTGGGAATTTCAAAAGCCTCCCCAGCATCCTCGGACCTTGAATTTTATTTGGGCTTTCGGGTCCCGTAGGAGCCGGGGACTAGTAATGTGTGGTTTAATGTGTAAATGATGCGGCGTGCCTCGGCCTCAGTGCAACTGCTCCTCAGCATCGCTGCTGCGGCGGACAACATTAAACGACAGCCCCTCCGGCGACGGCAGGCTTCCAGCACTCAATTCCGGTCACTTGTGGGTTTCTGGGCTTCAATTATTGGCTCGTCCCTACGGAAAACTCCGACAATTGCGTGATCATTTCTTAGCTTTGGACTACTCCATCTCTATCATGTTTGAAGGCGGTGAGTCCTCGAACTGTGTCTTCTGCGACGATGCTCTCTGACTGTGTTTTATATTTAAATCTTACATTTATATTTTACCATGGTTTCTTGTGACGGTGTATTCAGATGATACCTTGAATACTTCTGTTATCACTTTGTTAAATGATTAATGACAATCGTTTGGTTTTAAGTTTTCTTCATTTCTTTCCCGATGTTCGGAGGAAACATATGCAAAGGTGCATTTTATCGGGCTCATGAAATGTATCATATATTCTGAAGAAATGTAAACAACAGAAGACATAGATACAATTTATGTATGAACATAGTTTTCACTCATGTCTACAATCTTTTCACAATGTTTAACGAGTTTAAAATTGCCTTTTTTAAAAATTAATTAGGTTTTTATGTTACAAATTCTGAGCTTCACTCAAGCTCGACATTATTATGCATTATTTTGTTCCATATGAAAGTGTCCGAAGACAAACGGATCGTAACCTGTAGGAGACATGTCAGGAGAATTCGGAGGATGAGGCATCAGCTCCCAACCTTGGTCAATAACCTGCTTTGAGGGACGAGCGATGTGTGGTCGCTCGTTGTCTTCAAGGAAAACTATTTTTTGTGATTCACTAGTGTCGGAAGTTTTTTGGTTCACTTCCTCAGACTCTTTGTAATTGAGAAGTACATGCCTTGCCAAAGATTGTTGTTCGTTGGCGCAGCAAATTGAAATGCACAATGCAATGCCATGTACCACTCACACAATTTTATTTACTTTTAATGAAGTACAGATTTTCTAACTCGTGATAATGGTTCGCCTACGTAACCTAATCTAACCACATTCGTGAATGTCTTTGGTAATCGTAACAGGTCCATTTTTCATCTTGTGTCAATTATCTCGCCACAAAAGTTTTTTCTGTCTTATATGAAGTGACAAGCATACGGGCGCAGCTACTTGCTAGTTCTAGGTAATTCCGCATCCTGGCGCTGTGTCTGAGTGAGGCACGCATGAGGATCATTTAGCTCAAATGATCAATTAATTATTTGTATATGAGTCTAATTAAATTTATCTTTACATTTAACGAACCACTTGATGGTTGTGGGGGGTAGTAAAACGTAGATAAAAGTACGGTGACTCGTACTAACCTTATTTTGAAATCGTCAAAGCCGTTGTTCACTTCCACGCATTCTTGACGAGCTTGCTGGCAAGGTTTACCAATTATTTATTAAAAATGTTAAATATCCTAGTAAGTTTTCCTATTTAGTGGCTAAAAATTATCAGTGACTTAATCGTTATTATAATTATTTTTGCACGTTATTTAATACAATATGAGTTGCAGTAGCAAGACTGCTTCGTGTTGAATGCCTGCTTGAATGCTAACCAAAATTTACAGTATGGTAAAAAATAGATGGGCATTGTGGCTCCACGATTGCTTGGGTATGGTTACCAGTGTGTGTAGTAGTGTTGTTGCGTAGTTCGCTGTGAGTTAATGTGGTTGTGCAGTAGTGTAGCAGTATTGTAGCACTGCAGTGTGGCACTGTGGAACTACTGCGGTGTAGCAGTGTGGCAGTCCCACACTGCAGCATGTGTGTGGTCTGGGCCCAGGTTTTGTGTGATGTTTAGCGGTACGGGCATGATTGATGTCCCCACTACTGCCGTCCTCAAACTTAAAAACACTCACAGGTTGGGGAATGTTCTGCCATTTAACTGCAGTTACCCTTCGTTTGGAGAAGTGTTTCAGAGTTTTAATAGTTTCCTTTTCTTCTCTTGTTTGCCGCGAGCAGCTTCCGCTACTTCACAGCTCGCGCCAAGTTTTTTTTAGTAATATTGGGTGTCTCGAGTGGGTAATGTAGACCATTGGAAATATTGAGTAATAATGGGTGTCTTGTACGGCTAATTTAGATCCCAGTTAAGATCGCTGAAAAACTCGAGATTTTTCAAATGGAGTGTTGCTATCTGTGGAAGTAATTCGTATCACGCGGCTTCTGTTGCGTGAGCAGCAGGCTGGTATGAGGAACGATGGTCCACAATATCGTATCAAGTTTTAAGTGATTTCATCTTCAATTATTGCTGTAGAATGAAAGCGAATGTAAATCGTATTGATAAAAGTTAAGACGAACATAATGCAGCTCACTTGTAGGACATGAAGCCAAAACATGCTTCACTGCTCATACAACCAACATAAATAGTGTACCTTTCTGAATCTTAAGTTGCTGGACAATGATTGACTGACATCATTTTAATAACCTAGACCAGTTCTACACCGAATTATTCCATACCTAATTGTTTTTATCAATTATAAGGAGTTGGAGCTCGTGTGCAGCATCTGGAGGACGAGCGTGAGACTTGAGGAGTTAAACACCCACGGGGCGTCGAGGCTCAGTTTGTATCAATGAGGAATTAACGCTCATCTGAGTAGAATAAGCCTCATTCTCTCTTTCCACAGTCTCCTTTTAGTAGTAGATCGCATTAACGGCCGCTCAGAAGCATAGAGATGCTTACGCTGGAGGAATTTTATCGAACTGATGCCTGTTGAAACCTTGAATAGCCCTCATTCTCCCCTCACTATCCCCTGACTATCCCCTCACTCTTCCCTCACTCTTCCCTGCACTCTTCTCTCACTTTCTCTTCATTCTCCCCTCCGTATGCCCTCAGATTCGCCCTCCCCACACTCTTCTTCCCTTACTTCCCCTCTCAGGTTTTCTGCGGTTCAGGTTTAGATAAAAGAACTGGAACAGATTTGAAGTCTTCTGAGGATTTATGTTCGGAGAGGGTTCCATCTTAGGTTTAGATTTTAGAATAAGCACACCGTTTCATAAAATGTCAGGGTTCTCAAAGCTGTTTGTTGGATTCAGCAGAAAGCTAATACATAATTTTCGAAATTTTATTTCTGTATCTGCTAATTTCATCAAGAGTATTTTATTTGCGATACATATATGCTAACTTTTCTAATGGATATAATTATTTTCTGATAGATTTTACATTTTATTCTATTGTCAACCACTGAATGAAAAAGCATGACACTGTTTCACTGGAATGTTCTGAAATTTGATAGAGTAAGAGATAAAGCTTTCAATTTGTTCTAATTGTCCACATTTTTTGCAGAACTTTTCAACCGCAGATGAAAACTAATTTAATAACAGTTACGAAGCCAGGAATTCACTTAATATTTTATTGACTGCTGCCCGGAAGAGAATATTAAAAAAATCTCAGTTATGTGGGGACAGAAGAAGAGTGAAACATAAGAAATGTTAAAGATGTGGGAATGTGAGAGATGTGAGGGATGTGAAAGATGTGGGTATGTGAGGGATGTGAGGAATGTGAGGGATGTGGTGGACGTAAAAGATGGGTGTAATGTAAGAGTTGAGGGGAATGTGAGGGATGAGAGGGAAATAAGGAATGGAAGGAGAAGGGTAGGAGTATGGGCTTACACATCAAAGGATGTTAGAGGTTTTTGAATAACGATTAGTACACGAATAGGCGCGGGGGAAAAGCCCCCCCTTCCTCACGAGTGAGGGGAGAATTTCTAAAGGAAATATCTGAAGTTTTTCTGGCGTGTGTCAGGTGAGGGGGTGGTCATGATGAGGAGGAGGCTGTCACTCTGACGGCGGAATGGCAGTCTTCTAATGAGTGTCGCAGCGAGATAATTCAAAGACGCACCCACGGCAGTCCTATAACGGCAACGGCAGGCCTATTACGGCTACCACAGGCCTATCACGGTTACGGTAGGACTGTAGCAGACGTCTAGGACCGTCATATGCCTCTAGTCAATGCAGGAACTTCAAACCCGCTGTTTAGTCAGCGTCGATCATCAGAAGATCGTCCTCGCGAGCGCTTCAAAAGATCCGCGACTTTGCATTCAATTACAAGAGGCTAATGAGCGCTGAAATTTTCTGGGACGCACGCGTCTGCAGCTTTGATTTTTGCTTCAATAGAACCTCGAAATTATTTTCCAGAAGTACCTGATCCAAAAACTTATTTGATTTGCCCTCTGAATGTGAGCCTGTTGGGGAATCATTGAGGACTCGCCCTGATGTGGAATTTGAGTTTAATAACGAAGGCAAGTCTAACATCAAAAAAATATCATTAGGTCTCGGTGCTCACTCGCAAAGACTTCAGTTCGTTTACTATCCACAAAATATTTTTGGTGCTGCCAACACGTTTTATGTTTGCCCATAATTACATATTCAATCGAATAAATATAATTTTTTTAAAAACAGTTTGTAGTAGCTTGACGATACTGGAAAAAGTTGTGCAGTCTGACAAAGTCTGAATACATCGCAGGTTTACTTCGAATTTTGCGTAAATTTTCGTCATTTATGCTACAAATCTAATAAACAAAATTTAGCCTCAATTTACCGGCAAAAGAAGAATGGGAAGTTTGCCTGAAGATGTGTTGCTTGCACCGTCAACATGACGGAGTGCCTTTGAGGTTGTGCACCACGTGGCATCAGGGGCAGGTGAGACGTGTGAGTGACGTGCTCCAGTCATGTGGGTGACGTGCTCCAGTCATGTGGGTGACGTGCTCCAGACAGTCATGTGGGTGACGTGCTCCAGTCATGTGGGTGACGTGC
>VCRD01004960.1:2749-18729 GCA_006783055.1 Trinorchestia longiramus
TGTGTGAGCAGCAGACGCCTGTGCTCTTTAAAGCTGACCCCATCTGTAGCTGGTACACCTGCACGCCCTGCCTCCTCCTATCTGCTCCTGCATTTATTGCCCCGCAGTCCTCACAATAAGCTACACTTCTACTTTGTTTTAGTTGAGCTGCGGTGCGATGCAGGTCCCGGAATTGAGATATATATTACGCAAAGCTCCACTTAAAAGCGGGAAAATGCGAAGTGTTTTCGAAAATTCAGAAGTGTTTAGTCGGTTCAAAATAAACGTGTTTTTAAGAACTAAAGCTAAAGAGATGAATAAATACTAAAAAGTCAACTGCATATTACCTCTTTTAAAAAAATATAAATTTTCGTCATACGTACAATTCCTCAGACTTCCTTCAAGAATCATTATGCGCTCCATAGTTTTAAGGCCAAGAATGTTACGAAAGCACTCTTAAATCCTACAATCGCTATCGAAAACCAGGACAATGACAACATCTAACCATCTAACGTTGACAAGAGATGCATACGTAAGTCAACGCAGAAGCCTTTTCCCTCAATAAAATCTTAAATAAACCCCATTATACGATTAGGAGAGTAAAATTCAGTGACCTTGTAAGTAAGCGGTTCGCAACATTTGTATCATCAAAAAATCTGAAAAGATACTTCAGAGGCAATTAATTCATACATACAATCCGAGAGCTTATTTGTATCAGTATAATCAGGGTAACAAATTGGGAAAAATGAATCACGAGCATACAAAACAAAGACTGACGTCACATGACTTCCACCATCAGGCTGCCATGAGGTGAAAAGGAATATGGCTGGGTGGATGATAATGTTTCTATCTAAAAATGGTCGGGTGGGGGACAATGTTTCTATCTAAAAATACCTCAAGAGCCTCAAACTTCTGGAACGAAGACACAACGTAGGCGTCGTTTAATTAGATAACTAATAAAACAAAAAATAAAAATTCACATAGGATTAGATTCCCATTTTCTTTTGGCAGTAATTTAAAAGGAATGAGCTACATCTTTAGACTTTTCTACTGCTCAGTATTTCCTAATGAAAAAATGGTTCCGCTAAACTATGCAATCTACCACCTCCAGCATTGATTATTCCACAGCGACGTCTTCAGCTCCCAACTCAGACGTAAAATTATGTTTCTAAATTTGAGAGGAAACTGAGAATAGAAGAACGATGCCGCACATTGTAGTTCAAAAGCATTTTTCACGTGTCCAACTTTAGAGCCAAGAAGAGTTAAGCATTAAGAAAAAACGAACATTCCATGCGTGCTTGACACACTCTTCTACTATGCTGCAACATTGCATTGTTATATACCAAATAAAGGACATGATTAACTCCTGCGAGGTATACTTTTGTAATATTATAAGCCAATATACTTCTATTACTTAAGAATCTTAACAATAACGCATTTAATTTAAAACCCAATCTTTGATATGGAAATGAACTATTTTTCTTCTTTTCCGTTGCTTCAAATTAACGAAACGCAAGACCGCACCAAAGAGAGCGGGAAGGTTTTGTCAGCTAGAAAAAGTTAATGTGGGAAGTACTTTAATAGAGCAACATTACATGAATGTCGCCGTGATAATAGTGGTAAAAATAAGACTCGGATCCAGAAGATGGGACACTACAAGTTATAAAAATACAAATGTGAAAAGTTATTACTGCTTACATTACGTATTTTCCGGCTTTCAGCGCTCTAATAATGTAAAAAGAAATAAAAACATATTTTCAATTTTAATTTGAATTACATATGCAAATTTCGTAAAAAGACAATACTCAAGAGTCTGATTACTTCTTCAGCTACGGAATTTATACGACAGTTTAACACAAATTTTGCGTATTATTCGTATTATAATCCAGAATGCACTTAAGCATAGGGTAAAAGTAATTTGATCTATCACTAAATTTGAAAATGATACGTTAAGCTCATTTCCATATGTTAGCACTGAACAAGTTCAATTGATCATCACCAGATTTTTCCGGGTAGTGATTGACTATACAAGATAAACACTAGCATTATTAACAGGTAGTTGGCAAGTACTAGACGGACTAGTGAACACACTTCACAGTAAACTATTTCCACGGGCTTCGCAACACGATACTCCACGTGAAAGTCTCCAGCTTGTCCCCATATGAAGATGTTGAAGCATTCATGAGAGATACTCAACATGAGATTCGATATCTCTCTCATGAAAGACAGATGAGGAAAACTTGGATGAGCACAAGGCCCGCAGTGCAGACGCTGCCCGGCAATGGCCAAAAGAATAAGCAGCATCACAGCGCCAGTAAAAAGCGTCGCAAGTAAGGGAACTGTTCACTACACTCACCGCAACCTGACACCCAACCAACGCAACCATGAGGCGACGCAACAAGATGCTTCTCACGAGCATTCCCACACACTCACGAGCTGCCGGCATGGGACTTGGGTATCAAGCCAAGAATGGGTCGAACAGCTCGTTTTTATTGCCTTATTCTATTCTATATTTCTTTACAGATCTCCATGCTTCGCTGGTGCCACACGCAGCGTGATCGTGTCACGTAAGCTCGAGGTAATGATTAAGTCAACACACATGCACAACACTTGAGCCCCTTGTAATTCCATGTGTTCACGCTCGGTGTTCGGGCTCGTTGTTCGTGCTCGTTGTTCGTGCGTGATGTTCGAGCTCGGGGTTCGTGCTCGGGGTTCATGCTCGGGGTTCATGCTCGGTGTTCATACTTATGATCCATTTATGGCTTCCATGCTAGTTTCTGTATTTTGGGATTTTTAGCGCATAATCTAGATACTGAAAGACAGACATGTACGCAAGATTTTTAGCGCATAATCTAGATTTCGAAAGACAGACATGTACGCAAGATTTTTAGCGCATAATCAAGATACTGAAAGACAGACATGTACGCAAGATTTTTAGCGCATAATCTAGATACTGAAAGACATGCACGCAAGAACAATACAAAAAGTACGGAAAAGCACTTTGAGGTACCTAAACCTGCCACAAGTTTCTCACGGTTTCTTCTTATGCATACATTCACGACAGCTCGTTCGCAGGTGTGAAAAAGTGTGTTAATGTAATAAACTGGACATGTTCTTTCCATCCAAAATAATGAACTCACTAACTGGAAGAAATAATACGCTCATTTGAGCATTCAGATCTACACACCACCACTCTAGCATACATCCGTCTAATATCTGCTACTACACAGCTACACTAGCATTCAAAAGAACTTACATGTTAGTAAAATAGCACTCTTAAACTAGTATCAAGGTAAATTTGCACTTAGGTAAATTAGTATTCAGTTGAACTAGGGTTTAAGAAAACTAGTATTCAGGTAAGCTAATACGCAAGTCAGGTAGTACTCAGGTAAGCTAGTTTCTAAGTAAACTAGAATATCGTTACATTTCAAAAGAATCAAAACCAAAAAGAATAATGCAATGTTAACAACACAGTTGCATGCGAAATTATCATATGCATTTTCAAAGGTGACTTCTATTCAGCTAATACGTTTACACTCAATAATATAAAATAACTAGGCATCACACAGTCGTACATCTATTTACACTACGCGACTTTACAGCTCTCTTGAAGACACGATATTTCACACGGGGCTAGTAATGCTAAGAGTCTAATCTTACTCAGATAGAACGACACCTTTACTTGATACAACACAAACATTCTTTTGTGAATCTAAAATATTAAATCAGGACCGAAGTCGTTATCTTATCTCTGCGACAATAGAATGAGCGTATCTAATAACTCAAAAAAATATTAAGTGTTCTAAATGCAATAAAAAATTCTAGACGTGTGTTCTAGATCAAGCGAATTTTAAGATTAAATAAATAGCAAAAAAATTTAACGCGTTATAATCGTTTCCCCAGTGGACTCCGATGGAAGTAACACAGCTGACTGATGACTCATTGTTTAGTAGATGTAGGTCTCATATTAACTAATAGTAATGGATCTTCAATTGTCTAGTTTCGAAACAGACAAACTAACTATATTGATACAGATACTGAAATCTACTGACTCAGAATCAGAGAAATTATAAATGAAACACAAATAATGTCGTCAACTCAGTTTAATGATTTATTTTTGAAAGCAGCTCACGTGTATCCTATTAGTAAAATAAACAAGAGTCACAAAACAGATGCTAACAGTTACACATAACGCAAAACCAACACCCAAACAATCATTAACCAAAGGCAAACACAACGCAGTATAAAGAACAGCCGCATCAAAAGAAACAACTAAATCAATACCCAGTGAAGGTTTGCGCCCACATCATCTGCATGCATGAATTCCCTGCCACAACAAACGAAGAAATGCGGCTAAACTAGAGCCAATTCCATGACAATTGCATCCACACTCGCCGAAAGGAGAGCGGTCAGAACATGCATGATCGTAACGCCAGTTCACAGATATTGGTGAACAAACAAAGTGGCCTCTCTGCTCTACGCTCAACAGCACCGCAGTTTTACAAGCATATACAGGCGATGCTTCAATAAATTACCGACCCGAACAAAGGCGCACGCAGCCAAAGTGAACAGAATCAGCCAGTCGAAGAGCAGAAGATGGGCCCAAGAAAGATGGTAACTCTACGCGTTCGCAGGCAGTAGACGTGGGCGAGATGAAGTCGACGTAGTCAGGAAGTTAAGGATCGAATTGCAATAGAAGCAAAATGAACCAGCATTTAAAGACAGAAAAGTGGAGGGTCAAAAGGAAACTAGGTGAAAGAAAGGACCAGCCTGGAATGAAAATGAATAAAATAATAAGAACTAAACGAACAGTTAGACTAATCAAGGACTTCAAAAATACTATACTATAACATTTAAATGAGAAACGGTTCAAGAATAACAAGCATTGTCATTTAATGATAACCCGGAGAATACTCACGGCAGAACAAATCACAGCCGAGT
The DNA here is from genome assembly GCA_006783055.1 of Trinorchestia longiramus. NCBI lineage: Eukaryota > Metazoa > Arthropoda > Malacostraca > Amphipoda > Talitridae > Trinorchestia > Trinorchestia longiramus. The sequence continues at coordinate 7,670 of VCRD01004960.1, forward strand.
TGGAGGAGAAGACTTCGACATGAGCAAGATAGATGCACGCCACCGCAGCCACGCGAGCACGGGAATCGAATCAGGCTTTGAACGCAAATACTGCCTGCAATCTGCCACACACTCGGCATAATATCACACAGCTAAACCTCCAGCGCCAATAACTTCGAAGCTCTCCCAAACCCTGCCTCTGAATATTGCCTGAGCAATGCAGTCTGATGCCCTCACTTCATTCCATCTAGAAAATGCATAGGCTAATATGGCCACGCAAGGCCGACAGTCCATCTTTTGATGAGCACACGCACGTCGAGAATGTACAAATGTCGGGAGTCTCTAGCGTTCTACTGTGCGTACACGTGTACAGAAGTACGTCGTCAGTCGGTTTTGAGTTCTCGTATCTACTAACATTGACTTCAATTAAAAGAACGAACACACAACTGCGTTTAAAAAATATCAAATATGAAAAGTTCCCACGAGTTGTGAAAAAAATCTTGTGCATGTATTTGGTGGAACAAAATATAAACACGCAGTTCTATATTCACACTGCGTTGAGAAATGACGGACCATTGATTTTTCAATTAATTAAAATCAAATCGTTCATTCGAACATTAAATCTAGGAAAATCATTCCTCACAAAAAAAACACAAAACAGAAAGCAGGAAGAGCAACTCGTATGAATTCCATCACGACAATGCACAGGGCATTACCACCAGAAAAAGAAGAACTTCATATCAGAAAAATAGAGAAGATAACATGCGAGCCGTTGATTGTTTAGTGGGCAGCCAGCAATACCAAAAGTGCTTCAGATGCACTAAGACCGCAGCACTAATTAATACTCATTCAATTTAAACTGGGCTTCATAAAATTAAAGAATAAGAACTCGACGCCAATGCTCGTACGTTAAAAATTACTTTAACAATACTTTTAAAAAATATACTGCAAATTTTCGATGATACAGACAGAGAATTGCAGGAGAGCATTCCTACCATTTCTCTTAGAGTACGAATTCCTTGTTCTTTATTACCTGTGTTATACTTCATCACTAATACACTTAAAAAAATCACGGTTCAGTACCATGAAGCCGGATAACCATTATTAGCGCAACATAGTGCATTCAACTTTTCAGATACAGCAGGTTCGAATTTTCTCTATCATAATATTAAAAGAGAGTAAGAATAGTTTAACAAGAAACCATTATACTGCCCCAGCAATAGTACGAGGGACAGCAGCAGTAAGAGTAACAACAGCAGCAGAAGCAGTAACTGTAAAAACAGCAGTAGAAGCAGTAAGTGTAACAGCAGCAGTAGTAACTGCAACAACAGCAGCAGAAGCAGTAAGTGTAACAGCAGCAGTAGTAACTGCAACAACAGCAGCAGAGGCAGTAAGTGTGACAGCAGTAGTAACTGCAACAACAGCAGCAGAGGCAGTAAGTGTGACAGCAGTAGTAACTGCAACAACAGCAGCAGAGGCAGTAAGTGTGTAAGCAGTAGTAACTGCAACAACAGCAGCAGAAGCAGTAAGTGTAACAGCAGTAGTAACTGCAACACCAGGAGAAACAGTAAGTATGACAGCAGCAGCATTAACTGTAATAAAACCAGCAGAAACAGTAAGTGTGGCAGCAACAACAACAACGACAGAAACTTCACCATTCCCGCCAAGAACAAGATGAGCTTAAATAAGAGCGGCAGTAGCAGCGAACAACATCATCAAATCAGCATTAACGAGAGCTGTAGTCGCACCAGGAGCAGCAACTTACAGCGCCGGGAGTAGCAGTCACAGCACCAGCTGGTCAGAGAGTCACAATGCAGACTCACAGCAGCCATGCGCTGCCTAGGCCTAAGGCTTATCTCAGCACTGGAGGGAGGAATTCCGGTGCAGCCTACGTCCGGAACCGCTTGCTGAGACCGCATCCATACTATAGTATACGAGTATGTAGTCTTTTTCGTCTTTTCAGACGGTTTACAACAACAAGCTAAAAACAAATCACAGAACAGTATAGCACAAACTAACCAGACAGTTGGACTAGTTGGATTACAGTGAACAGAGCGCATGTACAACAGAGGGTGGTTGTCTCACCAACACCTAAGTTATATGAAGTGCCTGACAGCGTCATTAGTTCTGGAGTTAAATAACACAATGCTTTAAAATCACAATTCAAAGAGCTGTACGTTAGAAATAATCAATGAAAACTTACGCTGAGACTATTATGGTCGGAAAGGAATACTGCGTCTGTGAACAACTGGAAATTAATCGAATGAAACCAGAAAAATACGGGTACACGTACATATACATGCTGGAAAAGCCATAACTGGACTGTAATTAAATTTCGAAAAAGTTCCATTAAAATTAACAGAAAATAAAGTTTAGATGAATCAACTCCATGTTATTCGAAGTCACTAATTAATTGACGATCAATATGTTTAAAAGAGCAAATATCACAAAAATTGAATTGAGCAGTTTCGAGAAGTGGAGCTTGTCATGACAACCATGAAGGCAACACGTTTTCTAGCAAAATGAACATATCTGTAGAGCAACAACCCATTATAATAAGGATTCATAAAAGTAAATAAACACAGAATAGAGTTGAATTAATAGAATTTGTTACGCTAAGCCATACCTAGCGCAATGGATTAAAAAGTAATCTGGAACCCCGGGTACACATAGAAAACACTCGGGACTGAAGGCAGGTCAGGTTTTAAATAAAAAACGGCACTGGTGAATTACCAAGAGGAAATAACTGGGAACTCCACACAAGTATAAAAGCTAATTTACGATCTTGGATATTTAGTTTGAGTTCACTATGTAGAACAAGTGAAGACACTGGCAGCGTTCCTATTCATCTGGTGCCTGACGAGTTCAGTGCTAGAAAAACCAGCTGAACAAATGAATGGATGTCAAAGCAGTTATGAATGAGCGTCTGTTCTACAGTGACTAATTTCTAAAATGTCAAGTACAGCACAATAATAATTGTAACTGATCAAGTACATTATGAGAATAATTGTAAAGAATGATAATTGAGTAACTACATAATCACAACTTGAGTAAATGATCAAACACATTTTACCATAATTGAAGAACATAAGTAAATCAGCAAAACAGAAGTGATTAAGTAATGAATATTTCATCAATATAATATAAATGCATGTTACCTAGCCAAGACTCACGACGTTTAACCATCCAAACTACAAACGAATAATTCAGCATTCAACAATAAACTCTTACTCCCCCACAACTTGTTCACTGCGAAACAAAATGATCCCAGTCGCATCAAGCAGGCGTGCAGAAGCTTTTATTCTATTTGAAAACTGATCTCGAGAAATTAAGTTTAGAAACCACTGGTATACCGAATCGAATAAGGTCTTGACTGCCTCGATTTATCCGAGAATAACGGCCATAACGCGGTCAGTTTAGCTGCGATTTAACTTACGTCACGAAGTCAGCGCAACAAATCAGTCTAACTATGGTCGAGCCCTGATATTCATGAGCGTTATTATACAGGGATTTACCATATCACACGATATGAAGACGTTTTCAGTAGTGCTAGCTGTAATATATTTTCATTTCTGAACCCATTGTTAACCCAAGAGACGTTTTAGCAGTGCCAATAAGTATTAAAGAAGACTAAAACTTAATAAAACTTCAACTTTACCAGAGCTAACATTTAAAGCACAAGTTGCGGCTACTACAACATCTAGCTCAAGTCCACTCGTAGGAGCAAAAACTCAACAAGGTGTACTGACGAAGAGAGACACTACCAGCATGTCCGTTTGTAAGTTTTCATATCTCTCCTCGAACGCCGTGAGATCGCAACGAAAGAAGCAGCCGAAACAGTTTCATTTCAGGTCTGAATTTCAACAAGACGATCGTGGAAACGACTACTTTCTAAGTAAGACTAAACGTTCTATACTTAATATTTATACCAATTGTTTTCGCTCGTCCCATTTTGAAAGCAAATTTTCAAAATTTGATCCATAGCTTTTAAAAATCACGTTTTGTACATCGCTACATACACTATAAAGAATTACCGAACTCGAGTTTGCTTCCTAATCATCCATTCTTTAAGCATCAACAACAAAATATTTTAGAAAACAACAGTCAACACCTAAGCCCTTTGAAAGTTTGAGCAAGCAATCAAAGGCTCGAGTTGGTAGAGACGACTCCACAAGCTTGAGTAAGTCCGAGCGTGTGGTAAACTTCATAGTTGCTGCTGCTGTTGCTGCTGTTGTTGCTGCTGCTACTGCATGAATACCTATGGAAGCTGTCTTCCCTTCTCAGTACCAACAACAGCAGTTGTGGGCACCAGTGAGGCATTAAAGGAAACACAAGCGCGTCAAATCAGAAAGAATATGATTGAAATTCCTAATAAAAAACAATAGAGAAATTTGTAGAGAAACATGATCAATATAGAAACTTGACAAGTAAAATTTTTGCAATCCGTATGAGATGGTGGAAATGGTGGTAGGGACCACAAGGAAAGGTGTAAGGGAGAGTTTGGCACGGGATGTGCATAAGGATAAAAGGTGGAACGAAAATAGATAGAGAGAGGAAAAAAGCGCGTTGCGAATATGATTCAAGTGATAGAGATCCATCCATGAGACCTGTTCTTCCTGACCAACGTGAATCCAGCACCCGACTCTGTCTCTGAGGGCTGGAAGACTGCAACGCAGCACCTCGTCAAGCAGCAGAGTTCAAGACAGAACTGCGGCATGGGACCTGGGTATCATGGCATGGGACTTGGGTATTGTACGGCATGGGACCTGGGTATCATGGCATGGGACTTGGGTATTGTACGGGATGGGACTTGGATACTGTACGGCATGGGACTTGGGTACTGTACGGCATGGGACTTGGGTATTGTACGGCATGGAACTCGGGTATTGTACGGCATGGAACTTGGGTATTGTACGGCATGGAACTCGGGTATTGTACGGCATGGGACTTGGGTATCACAGCATCGAACTTGAGTATCGTACGGCATGGGACTTGTGTATCACGGCATGGGACTTGGGTATCAACCCAAGAATGGGCCAAACGGCTCGTTTCTATAGCTGTAATTTATTCTATTTTACTATAACATCCTGGACCTCGGCTCCTCAGCGCGTCAGAGTCTGAGTGTGAGAGACTGTAGCTAGATCTTCTGGGCTACCGGCTTTCTTAGCCACCTTACTGAAAGTCTTAGGAACACACGCCCGAGTGCGAGAGATTTAACCTCACACGAGGTAAAATCTCAATTACAAGGATTGCTTCAAGTTCTACACTTTGAAGAAGAGTCAGTCGCACGACGCAGTATGAGCTGAATGAGGAGCTGATACACGCCGTGTTTTATGGAGCACAAGACGGAAATTTTATACACATTTGTGATTCAAATCTGTAATAGAAATTGTGCCTCGAGACTGAAGAAGTATTTGCTAATAAGCTAGAGTGCTTCAAATCCTGAATAAACATAGGCTTGTATTTTTCATCACAGTAAAACAGCCAGTAAATGTAAAACGAAAATTTGCATGAAAATAATCAGAGTTGAGTATCTTAGCCAAAAATTGTAATGGAGAAACGACAAAATATTATTTTTTGAAGGGAGTACGCATGTCTAAATTATTGTCAACAGTTTCTATTAGAATAACAAATTGTAACAATTAACGAGTAATCCTGTTTATAAAATAAAGTTGAAACATGTCTTTCATACTATCACATAAGTATTCTTTAAGGTCACAAAATAAAAGAATTTCGCAGCTCTTACTAAAGTGGCAAGGAAGGCATCGCGTGGCAATGCTCACACTAATACAATAAAACAAAGAAAACCTTCACAACAACCCCTCGGTTAGAATATATAAGAATTTTGACAACTGGTCAACAACTACATACTATGACTGCAGGCATTTCCTAATACGAGCTTACACTGAGGCTTAGCCACTGTCCAACGAGTCCCTTGAATATATATATATATACATATATATATAAATAAATATAGTTTCAGTACGAGTCATTTGAATATAAATACATTTCCTGTACGAGTCACTTGAATACATACATTTCCTGTACGAGTATCTTGAATACATCCATTTCTTGTACGAGTCACTTGAATATATACATTTCCTGTACGAGTATCTTGAATACATAAATTTCTTGTACAAGTCACTTGAATATATACATTTCCTGTACGAGTCACTTGAATACATACATTTCCTGTACGAGTCACTTGAGTGTGTGACAACGGAGGTGCGAAGAATCGAACAAGAACCTAAATTAAGAATGTGATCCACTGATGACGAGGGTTGCACGAGAACTTGAAACAATAAATGAGATACAGTCATAGTTAAGCATAAAAAACTAAGATCAAACGCAGACCACAGTCCAAGACTGTATCAAGAGAGACTGTATTGGAAAATTGAGTGAAGAGTGACCAGAGATTACAACACTGACGTGTGCTGCTGAGACAGAGAGGGACCGCGCAATCCTCGTCTCAGCGACAGCGGACAACCGCACAGCGCACGTCACGTACCAGGCAGCACGAGCCTCTCACGTACACTCGCACGTGACCAGGGAACGAATGTGGCGCACGTGACACAATCAAAATGTCAGAATGTCAGACTGTAGTTACAGCGAACCATCAAATAACGTCTAAATCTAAAGAAGAAGAAATGTCTTTTGACACGTAGAACGATCTAGTATGTATACAAGGAGTATGAATGGATGAATTACGGTCAATTCGACAACAATAGCAACAGCACAACCTGATTAAAAGGTGAATTAGGTTAGTAATACAGGTGTTTGAAGCCCTACACAGAAAACGAGAAGCATATCAGAAAACAATCCACGTACTGTAAACACTTAGGAAGTCACACTGCAAAGTGTGATACTCAGCAGCCATAGCAGAATAGGTAATTATCCTCCTCTTTAGCCAACTGATGAAAATTTTGCAAGAAATAATGCACTTGTACTGAACATGTATCTCGAATTCACAGCACACAATTGAATGGTATGAAGGTAGAATATCCGTTGATGTACATCCTGAAGTGCATAAACATATTAAGTAGGGTGGAACAGTGAAATGTAAGCCAATAATTTCCAACTTCATTTACGTTTCCCATTTCAGAACATTCCTTGAATTTTCCTGAATAATAGTGTTCTAATTAGCCCATTTGAAGTAGTTCTTGCTTGAAGATTGACTATGTCTGACAGTCGTACGGTCATAAAATCAACGCACAAAAGGGAAAAACCTCTTTTCTAAATTACCTAAGCTTGTGATAGTTTCAAACTAAGTGCAGTCGAAAAGAGGCTCAACTGATCATAAAGCGGCTGAAAGAGACTAGTAGCAGCCTCCCAGGGTGAGAAGAATTTCAACACGTTCCGTAAGGACTTAGGAGATCTTTAATATTGGTTTGCTTGCAAAATACTGTTTGTTTTAGGAATACTGTTGCGAAATTCAATTGTATGCTTTTTTTATTGTATGCAAACTTCAATAACCCTAGATATGGCCTCTTTAACAATTTTCCCTCTATTTCTTCTACAAAACATTATTAAAGCATATGAGTCCTTAATTATGAAGGTGGAAAAATAAAATTTCATTTATTTTTCTTGAATGAGTTCAAACTTGGTCGCAATGCTTCTCAAACAGCTGCCAATATCAACAAAGCGTGGGGAAAGACGTCCAATAAATGACCGGACAGTACGAAGGTGGTTTTACTAATTCCGTAATGAGAGCCTTAAAGATGAATAAGATATGGGATGGCCATGCACTTTTGATGATAAACATTTGAAAGCAATGGATGAAAAAAACAGCAAAGTATAGGAGAAATATATCAGGAAATTTATATCAGTATTTCAACTGTGTCATACCATCTGAAACAAATTGGTAAGGTCAAAAAGCTTGATAAATGGGTCTCGTGTGAGCCCAATTAAAATCAAAAAGCCATGTGTTTTGAAGTGTGTTCGATGTTTTTTTTTTGCAAAAACCCCAATGATCCATTGCAAGACCCAATAATCACTCGTGATGAAAAGTGAATCTTTTCGATAATCGTAAACGATCAGATCAATGGGTTGATCGTGATAAGCCACTCAAAAAGTATCCCAAACCCAAGGTTGCGTCAGCAGAAGATTATGGTGACAGTTTGGTGGTTGGAGTTGTCCAATGAAGCTTTCTGGAAGCAAATCTGAGCATCTCAGCGGAGGTCTACCGCCGTCAAGTAGAAGAAATGCAAGCTCACTTGCAAAAGATGAGACCTGAATCGGTGAATTCTCGGTATTTAACATATTTTTGTTTCAATACTCTTGCCCGTTACGGTGCCATGTTGAAGTATTTGTCACTGCCGTAAATATCTTTACTGCAGTGAACACCAGTATACCAGTAAAACATCAGTTTACCAGATCCAATTGGACAACAAATGGAGTGTGGAGCACGAGACACAGCAGATGGAGCAGGACAACAAATGGAGTGTGGAGCACGAGACACAGCAGATGGAGCAGGACAACAAATGGAGTGTGGAGCACGAGACACAGCAGCTCTCACGCTGTTCATGTCAATCAACGAGATTAAAGGCATTCGCTGACGGAAAAAGTAATGAAAAAACGGAATAGAAATTTACTGGAAGCAGCAACATGAAAAATTCTTGCGCTAACAAATTTTTATACAAACTAAATCCGGATAATAGAAATACACACGAAGCTTCCAAGGTTATTTACGAGAACTTTTTAAATAATCTCAGGTTTGTAAGTAGAGAACAAACTCCAGTAGATATTAAATCTCGAATGAAATTGCACAGTGTGAAAAGTCAGTCGACCCACCTATAAACACCATCTATATTATTAACAAATTGCCTTCCTCAATAGTTATTTTTATATCATTTCATAAGGCTCCACATAGCTCATAGCGAATAATAACCTTTCACACGCATTCAACTATTTTTATATATTTTCTTTTTGAATTTGTCGCAGTCAATCTTCAAAAAAAATGTATCCATTATTATTTTGCCATTCAACGCAGTCAAATCCTGAACCATAATTGCCATCAAGTTTCTTCTATTTGTTTCCATGTGCATTGAATCCTATTTATGCATCCTAACTGTAACAAATACTTGGAGCAATTTTTTGTTGTCGCTCCTAGAGACATTATTTTCATAGATTTCAGCTTTTTAATCACGTACTTTATTGATCTAATTTTCACATATTCTAGTTTGCGGGAACGCTCAGCCTATCGTCACAGTGCCAGTGATTACAACTTCTTTAAAAGAATAATTTCCATATTTTCATTTATCCTTTCCGCTCAACAATATCAGCCAGGTAACTTTTCTTTATAACTACCCAAATCCTGCAAATCTACTCGATTCATCGAGAACACATTTTTTAATCACGATTATCATTAGTTACCATTTTTAATCAGCATTCTTAATCACCGTTTTCCCTCAACTGATATCCTAAATTAGCATTTAAACGCAATTTTTATTCAATTGCTACCCATAATTAGCATTCTTAATTACCATTTTCCATCCACCACTATTGCACAATTACATATATTCCTCCTCTACCGCCATTCTTCTACGACTATTTCCCCTTATCAACCAATCAAGTTCTCAACCACCATTAATTCTCCTCAATCATTCCTATTCCTCCTCCATCACCATTTCCTTAACAAAACCATTTTCTTTGAACAGCATTTCGCTTCAATATCAGCTTCCTTCCAACAACTTTGTTTTAGATGACCTTTCTAGTAAGACACAATTCTCCTGCGCCATCAGTTCTGCTGAACATGCGATTTCATTTAAAACCTTCACTCCTCACGCAAATCTCTTCTGTTCCTCATGAGAACGCGACCCGACACAACTGAAGGGCTGACGGTGCCCGCAGGGTAACAGGCAGTGACAACTTTTTATAAGGAATCCAGTTAATCGAGATTTGGAATCGGGGAGCGAAGTTCTCACCAAGTTTTATGTCGCATTTGCAAGACTATTGACATGACATTCCCAGGCCTGGAGTATCATGTGCACTTGAACGGTTAGCATGAGTGTGATAACGGCCGACATGGACATGATTGTTAGCTAAGCCCATGGGGATTAATGTCATGATGGGAAGACGTGTACAGACTCGGATACTAGATACTGAACCAGACAGCATTAGAATAATCTCACATAAGCTTCAATGGCTTCAATGAATTTCAAAGGCTGAAGATTAATATTCGATTACTCAGCACTTGTCATAATTGATTCTTCAATGAAGTGCCGGCAAATCGATTCGCTCTCTCAGATTCAAGATGCTGATCACATTATAAAATATTTTGCTGCTTGGAAAATTAATACATAATCATTGAACACAGTCATGCTTCATCTTGTCACGATGTGATCGTAATAGAACGATATCTACACTACAGAAGTGGATTTAGATACAAGTCTTCCCAAATAAATAACTTACGAACAAGAAACTCCATCACGACATGGTATAAATTAACGATTGAATCTGCCGGTAACACAGTCAAAAATAGTCCTCCCAGTTCAAAACCGATGAAACAGAGAGCAATAATTATTTAATTGAAGCATCAACTGAAGGCAACGGAATCTATCAAGATCAATGAATAATAACAAAGAAATGATACGTTGCCCTTCCTTCAAGTCCAGACTACAATTCCAAATACATACATGTATATTGTAAACCAATATGAGCAAGTTCACAATTGGGAAAATCGGCTTAGAAACAACAGAGCACAGTTTTAAGGATCCCACAGCTACTTAAGACGCAGTAACATCCCAACTAAAATACAAGTAATAGCATTAGAAGCACCCATCACGACTTTCAGCCATGTAGCACCACTACCAACAACATAACATTAGCAGTGTGAGCAGCATTATCTTGAATAGCACCAACATAACTCATATCAGTAACAATAAAATCCTAAGAACTTTTGCCACCAAAACCATCGTCATCACCCCAGCAGCCCCACCACCACCCACAGCACCACCATCATCCAGCGGCTGCCATCACCACTATCACCCAGCAGCTGCCATCACCACTATCACCCAGCAGTTGCCATCACCACCATCACCCAGCAGCTGCCATCATCACCATCACCCAGCAGTTGCCATCAC
>VCRD01004960.1:18757-34147 GCA_006783055.1 Trinorchestia longiramus
ATCCCGTACATAAAAAAAAATAAAATCATCACCCAGCAGTTGCCATCACCACTATCACCCAGCAGTTGCCATCACCACTATCACCCAGCAGTTGCCATCACCACCATCACCCAGCAGCCCAAGAAAAAAAACTCAGATTGCTCACACAGAACGGGAGGTGAATACTGACACAAGGCAGCGTATGAGGTGCGATGCATGGCCGCAATTGTGCTGTGCAGAGCAGGTCCCGACACCGAGTTACAGGTCAAAAGTTGGGCATTTGGTGGCCACGTTCACGAGGCGCCTCCACATTTGTATGCAGACAGCAACGAGCAAGTTCAGGAGCACCTACAGGCTCCACCAACACCAGCCCTGCCACTCAAGCTCACTGCGCACCCAGATTGCCTTTCTCAGCGAGCCAAGCTAGAGAGACCTGGGTAGTCGTAGCATTACACTTCCGAATAGCTTGTTACTAGGGAGCTTTACCTTCACAGAGTCTGCACAGGTTATATGGTATTCTTCCGTGGCATGAATTCAAGCGTATTTAAACTATGACTACTCTGTTGTTATAAAAAATGTTAGGAAAGTGAAGTATTCTGCTTTAAAACTACTAGCGTTACAAAGAAAATCACAGTCGAATAAAATTACCGGTGCTAGTCAATGTGAGCATATCCAAGAGGTTTAATAAAGCAACCAAGAAATCCAGACACCACAAAAGAATGAATAAGATGGGCGTGAATTTTTACAAACAGATAACTTGTAGAAATTAGAAGACAGACCCAGTGTGAACTTGCGTAGCTACGTCGTTGACGAATGCTTCAGCATTCAAATATACGCATAATAAATTACTAGACCTTAAGTTTAGTTGTACCACTTCTCATCTTCGCCATGTAGAGATTTCTATAAAAATACAAGGCAGAATTTAAAGCTAAGTCCAGTTTTTGGTAGAAGAATGAATAGGCCTTCTGGACATGCAGGGAAAATTAAGAGGGCTTCTGAACATGCAGGAAGAATGAAGACCGCGGACATACTAAGTGCAACACAATGTTCCCATCAGTACTTCAAAAAATTACTTCAAGCCCCAAAAATGATATGAAAAGACTTACTGCGTACTGGCCATTCTTAGTAATAGTAAGAGAACGTAATAATGCTATTGGGTTTAATCGCAGCAAAACAAAACAAAACTAAAGCGTTGATTTGAAAACTGTTCCATATTTTGGTTGAAAGAAAACTGTTTTCAGTTTCCTGGCCGCACTTTAAGGAACTACGGCAAGTCACCTAAAATAAAAAAGTTGAACGCACTAGTGATGGAAAAAGGATATTTAAGAGAGAAAAGTTGCAAGCGTCCAGTTCTAGGATATTTCGACTTCAATCACAGAGAGTCTGGCGATTGCTCGACACAACATGAAACTTTCAACAGCATCGACTCGCAAAGAGCGAGGCGCTCCATGTATTTGTAGGCCCATGAATTTCTAGGGAGGAAACAAGGACGCTCGAGCAAAGCTACAGAAGGCAACACAAACTGTAACACCGACGGCAAAATGGCGCTCACACTGCTGGTGGGATATTGTTATTTCTAAGACTGAGGATATCGCCGGAAAACTGCACCGTTAAAAATGTACTGCAGAATAATTGGCAGTGCATACGAAAAACAAAGAGCCTTATTACTGCTGTTACACGAAAAAGAAAATCAAATCTAAATAAGTATAGTATGACCCCAAGGCGAAATAAACCGCTAAAGACATGGCAAAGAAGAACCCTAGACATGGCACTGTAACGGGCAATGGTATTAAAATGAAAACATGGTAAATACCATACGCACAGTAAAAATAAAACACAAGCAGCAGCTCGACACAGTGAAAGAAAGAGCACAGTTAGTACGGGACAACTACGCTAAGAAGACAAGATCATAACAGAAATGAAGAAATTGCATAATAATCATTTTATCAGCAGCAGAAAAAATCAACGAGAGCGGCAGAAATAAAACCGTAATATTATTGGTCACACAAATATAAGAGACATATTAATAACAAAATAGCAGCAACAATAACAGCAGCAGCAAAAACAACAAAATAGCAGCAACAATAACAGCAGCAGCAAAAACAACAAAATAGCAGCAACAATAACAGCAGCAGCAAAAACAACAAAACAGCAGTAGCAGTAACAGCAGTAGCAATAACAGCAGCAAAAACAACAAAACAGCAGTAGCAGTAACAGCAGTAGCAATAATAGCAGTAGCAGTAGCAGTAACAGCAACAGCTGCAACAGCAAAAACAGAGCAATAACAACAGCTGCAACAGCAAAAACAGAGCAATAGCAACAGCTGCAACAGCAAAAACAGAGCAATAGCAACAGCTGCAACAGCAAAAACAGAGCAATAGCAACAGCAGCAACAGCTGCAACAGCAGCATCAACATAGCAACAGCAGCAACAACAGAGCAGCACCGGCACCGTGCCCATCACCACAACCCCCACAGTGGAGGGGTGGGTGCCCCATAAATACAAGGGAGCAGAAGGCAATCGGCCTGCGCAGGCGAATGGAGGTAGGGCGCGGAATGCTGACGAGCAGAGCTGCTGCCTAAAGCTGCGATCAGGAGCCCAAACTGACGCTACTTGCCCGCAGATATCGAGCCGCTCGCCCAACTAAAATTGGCTTTTTCTTCGATAAACTGCAAATCAGTGATTGGTATCTGCACGCCAGCTGCCCCATGAGGGTCATCGCACTAGAACAACAGCGATTCTAGCATCATATGAAACAAGCACATCTGTGAAATGCATTATTACTGCTGTTATAATTTTTTAAACGAGAATAATTACAGTTTTGGTGAATTGATGCGATCATCACACAAACTCAGATGAAGATTCAGTTCACCAGGCAGAACGAAAACTTAGAATATACGCGATGCAGCGTAAAGCATTTCAAAGAATCGGAAAGGTGATGATGAAAAGAGAGATGAAACAAAAAAATTTCCATACGAGGCCTGTTGCACGGTGAAATATTCACTTCATCACCATCACCTGTGAGAGAAACGATAAACAGGTATAGAAAAGAGTGAGGCTGGCCTTTGAACAAATAACATACCAGTGAGTTAACCAAATAATTTTTCATTCTGTGAGTACCCGATGATATAAGCGTACGCAAGCCTCCTCTTCCTCCTCCTCCTCCTCTTCCTCCTCCTCCTCTTCACTCCTCTTCACTCCTCTCCCACCGCGACCACGATGCTCAAAAATTTTAAATAAACCCGAGGAGCATTCAGTCCCAATAATGCACAGTAATATCATATGTAGATACACTTGAGAACTTCAGATGTCAAGATTCCGTGATCCTTTACCGTCTAATTGACTCGATACTTACATTGCTGTACATAAAGTAACACACTGTGGGAGCAATAGGTATCTACCACGGTGCCAAAAATTTTAGTTACTATACTCATTCAACTTCAAAACGAAATTTGAAAACCTTGTGTATTTTTGTAGGACGAATTCAAATTTAAAATCGTATTACAGAAAAATAAAGCATGAATATTCCATCAATAAAAATGAAGTAACATCAAAAAGCATCCAGCAAACCAAGAAAAGATGACTTCAAAACGAAAGTTAATTTTTAACAAACCACTAGAAAGACGAATGAAAATAAATATCTAGAAAATTCTAGATAAAAATCTGAAGTCAGTCAGGCGCTACAGATGTTCTCATTCATTGCTTGGCGGTTGCAGGATAATAAGCGCAGTACATCATTCCTCAACTATACTATGGCGAAGTCTAAAGAATTGTCAAAACGCACCAGAGCAAGTTGTTACACTTCAAAACAGATGTTTGGACTATAGGCAAAATTCAATGAAATTAGAAATACCAATTTCAACCACTGGTGACACGACTCGTAAGCTCGAGCCATGTTAGTCAACTGTTAGTCTACCACGTTCTGGGCGGCCCTCTAAAATTTCCCACCGTACCGCCAGAAATATTGTCTGAAAAGTAAACCTTTAACTGACTCGATCTAAACTTCGGAAAGATTTCCAAACTGCTGAGACAAAGGTTAGCACGAACACAGTTGGAATTACTCCGAGACAAAAGGCTACATTCGCGAATACCCAGAGACACCTTTGTTGACGCCTAAAAATCGTCTGAAATTTGTCAATTATCATTTGGAGAAACTTGCCAAGTTTTAGGACACTGTACTTTAGTCTGACGAGATAAATACCGAGTTATTTGGGCGGTATAGTGTTGTTAGTCGCGTTTGGAGAAAGAAAAAACCGACGTATGATCCCAAGAATACCATCCCAACTGTAAAGTTTGACGGAGGCATCAGCATGGTATGGGGCTACTTATACTCAGCAGCTACTGACTTAACTTCATATTATTAAAGGCACAATGGATGGCGCAATGTATCGCCAGACTCTTGACAATAATCTCTTGGTGTTTGTGACAGACCTGAACTTGGGAAGAGGATGAACGTTTCAACAAGACAACGATCCTAAACATACAGTCAAGGACACGTCATCGTAGTTTCAGCAGAATAAAATAAAGGTAACGCAGAGACCACGTCAGTCACCTACCTTCACCCCATTAAAAACCTACGGCGATAATTCAAACTAAGAAAATAGACAAGAAATCAAATCGATTTTAAAAGAGTGTTCGCAGAAGGCATGTCAAAAATACCTTTTGTTTGCAAGAATCTCATAAAAAACTATCCTAGGCAGTAATAGGAAACAAAGGCCATACCACCAAGTACTGGCTGGTTTTCATAAATATATTATTTTTCTTGACATGTTACTACAAAAATTTTATTAATAGAACGTTCATTCTTTATTTTTCCAAAATACTCGTACGATTATGAATTTGAATTTGTCGTAAAAAAATATACAATTTATTTAAATTATATTTATTTTGGATTCATTTAAACATAGCAACTGGACCTTTAGGCATAGCAATGGATAATTATTGTACCCGTTGTATAAGATACAGAAACAAAAACAAAGAAACCAAAAGAAATTATACCATTGAAAATAGTGAACAAGGTGATCAAAAACAAAACATGAATTTATCTAGGCGTATACAAGAGGAACCCAAGTTACGCACGATGAGTAGACCTGATTAGCCTAGGGAGGGCTATGTGAGAGCGACGAGATGCTAGAACCAATACGCCCACGGGAACGGTGGTCAAAATTTCGAACATAGCGATCCATCAAACTGGCGTCAGCACTTTCGCTCTCAGAAGAAGAGGCCTCTTCATTTTAGCTGTGAGGGTGCTTAAGAATGGAGATGAAGTTTAAAAAAGACCAGCGCTTCAGAAATTTTTTGTCCGGTGCCGAGAATTTGGCAATCACGGATATCAGGACACAAACTGAGATTATAGAAAAGTATAATCTAACCAAAACCGTTACCTTACCGTGAACAACCAATCTCAGACTCCGTCAACAGGCTGATGCTCAACGACACGAAACTAATTACATAGGGTATACACATAATCGAAAATGATGCAGGCACCATGGACAGGATCAGCGCTCCGTGGCTCGATGCTTTACCCTTTAGCGACCAATTTGTTTTTCTAGCACGTTGCCTGCGATTGCCTAGCTGGTGCAAATCTTTACTTTGTACACACAGTCACTAGAAAGCCTTGAAAAAATTATAGAACCTAACCTGAGCGACCCACCGGCGGGTCGTATCGCACTCAACGTGCTAGTTTCTACATTTAAGCTCACAAAGACCGTCTGTACACTGATGCAATGAAGCATGCTGAGAGCCAGGCAGCCAAAAGAACGACGCTGTAACATGCCGAAGCGTTCAAACCTAGTAGCAACCTCATATTGCTCACTGTTTAATTATAATTAGAACAATTCTCCCAAAGACCGTGAAAGGCGACCGAATAGTCCACTTGGTCGCTAAAGGGTTAAGCACCTCTACAATAGAGGGCACAAGAATAGTAACACAAGTAAAGCTGCTACTACTATGGCCTATTTTATTACAGGCGCCTTTTAATACGTACAAAAATTAGCATCTTAGAAAGCTATTATGGTCTTTTTCTGCCACTACGAATATGTCATGTCGTTAGTTGCCAGGTCACCAACCGCAGGAATTCAGGTCACATGTGTGTGTCTTATATTATTATGGTTGCTGACTAAGTGGAACGAGGACTAGCGTGAGGCTTTCGCTGACTCGGTCGCATGATGTTCGATCGGAGTCAGGACTTTGTCACGTGGAGACGACATGTCGCTCATCTCCGAAGCCCTGATTCGAAGGCGGACTATATTCATTCGAAGTGTAGTCGTCGGCCTGTCAGGTTCTCCTTAAACCCTTAATTCTCCTCAATCGCCATTACCAGTCAATCAGCTACGACGTTCCACCTGGCTTAGCTTATCTGTATTGTTCTACCAGTCTACTATCATCTTTATAATAAACGATTGGAAACGTCCCAGTTCGTTCTTTCCTGCGATAGCCGCAAGGAGGATCATAGGATCTCGGTTCCGTGGTACGCTTCTAGGCACGAACCACCTCAGAAAAAGATTTACGATTTATAGAATCTAATGAAAAGAAGCGCCCCGACAACTATTTCAATTTATAATCCTTAGCAAGTATTCAGTTCGGTTAATAATTATCTACAGATTTGTTAATTGTGTTTGAATGCATCATGATTGGCCTACTACATTACTTATCGTCCTTTATTTTCGACTAACTAAGAATGTGTTTATTTAGTTTTCCGGCTAGTACACATCCTCCTTGATTACAGCATGCTCCCAATATTCTGCGGAGGCGCGACTGTAAAAATTCAACACTGTTAATATTTTTGTTATAAAATCTCGTACGGTCGCACAACGACCTAGTTTTTAGAATGAATCCCAGGCGCAGTAGCAGCTTTACCAGTAATAGTAGTAGAAATACAGGGTGCGGCAACATAACTTCCTTTTTTAAATGCAATTCGCTTTGAAAAAAGGAAGTTATGTTGCCCCACCATGAATAAGTTTACTTGCGCTTTGGTGGAGCAGATGTAACCTAGTGATCAGCTCACGTAAGAGCAGATGTAGAGTTCATCATCACCAACCTGCAACAAAATAAAATTTTCAGTAAAACATACCATAAAAAAATGCACTAGCTCAAGTCAACTGCATGAGACTAACATGATCTGGACTAGTAAAAGTATGTCAGGAGACCACCAGATGCATACAGCAAATCTCAAATATAATTGAAATCCTAAAATTAACAAAACAACGACTGAATTTTTCGGTATCGAATTGCATTCGAATTTATTTTATTATCTCGAATAATCAAAGTAAGCAGCATTATAAATTATGTGTTAAGACAAAGATGAAATTACAGCTAAGAATGAGTATGAACGTGGAAAATAATCAAACACTTGCATAACTTCAAACATTTTCAGAGTTTTAGCATTCCTCGAAAAAAACTTTCACCCGTGAACGACCAACTAGTGCCCTCTTCGAAAAAGTGTGCTAAAACAACACCTAAGATGTTTATCAATCAAGCATTGCACTTAATAGTAATAGAACTCTGAGAACATGTTACAGTTCTGCAAATGAGCTTGTTTAGATGCTGCCGGTTGTGTGATCAGCGAATTAACAGCGTGTGGTTGTGTTACATTTCTCCCTTTTGAAAAAAATGTGGTCGGTTAAAGGATCCCTAAATACATTCTATTTACAAAACACAATAGATGCAGTTGCAAAAACAAAATTTCGTATACATAAATACAAAGATTACAATCATGAAAACCTTGCCCAACGTTCGTGTGCCGTTGCACCTGCAGAGCACATGACGACCACGACCATTATGTACAAGCAGCACCCATGATTCCACTTACAATAACACACTGAAGTTTCCAGTAGCAATTTGTTGCAACAAACTGCACGGAAAAGCCCGTCTCTGAAGGATGCGTCGGCAGTAACTGAGCATAACACCGCGCAAGCAACTTGCCCCAAAATGCTTAAAAATTACACCGATATTGTTCAAATTCATCATTTATCGCCGCTGCAATTTGAAAAATTAATCGTTGTTACAATGTACGCTGATACGATTTTTATTTTATACGTCATCCAAAGACCGAAGTATCTGATCATGTTATTTCATGATACAAGACCGGAGTCCGTAATGTAAAGAGCGCGACACATGGATTTCGAGGTTCAATACAACCAGAACAGAATGAAGAAACAAGAATTTGTTTTCAACTTAGAAAGCGAAAATACGATACGAAAAGCAAAAAAAAACATTATATATCTATTTTGAAAACAGAAACGTGTTGTTCGTTCTTTGCTCTACTTTGTTTTCACTGGACCTACAAAAGTGTGGGATCATTTTGCTGGCCCCCGCATAAAGACTACCGTGTCACGGCTACTTCCGTAAGTCAATGCACTGAAGCCAAGACTAGCAGTTGTTATCTAGCGTATCAAGTATACGGGACTCGAGTGCTCCCACACAACTCAAGGCCATTTATCACAAGAGCGTCTAAAGAAAGTTTCGAGAGAGGCCGAGGAAGTTTTTGAATGGACAAGTTCAAACGATAGCGATACTTTGCTATGGGATCTAAAGCTTGCTTGCTTGCACACGACCAGAAGACAGGGTGTCTCTGTCCAACCACTCCAAACTAACACCATTTGAAGTCATCAACTAAAAGAAATGTTTTCGTAAACGCAGATAATGCCCCTGGTATTCTCATGTGTTTCAATAAAAATGATGACATCTAAAGATAATTTCAGTCAGAATGCCTTGAAATTCAGTGATGTCAAGCATTCCCATTAGTAAAAAAAATAACCTTTTTCAGCGCAGCTCACTTGGGTGAAGAACATTGATAGGAATACAAGGTAATTCAGATTTAAAAATAGGCGTACATGAGTACAAAAACTATTTTTAAATATAGTATAGTACAGGTATGCCAGCCATGGGCATGCTCTCAAGGGCATGTATGTACTGACGACAACATCTCAACTTCCACAAGACGAAGTTTGAAACTACAGGACGGAGGTTGCAATTGCTAAACGTCCCTTTCAGTGCCGAGAATTGTTGCAAAAACGGAAGAAAGTAAAACTCCGCCCACAACAGGATAGAAAAAGACAGAGAGAGAGAGATCATTTCACAACATTAGGTCGCAGAGCAAACGCGCTGCCGGAGAGTTACTGCAACAAAAAAAGCCCACCTTCACCAGATACATGAACAACGCAGTAAAAACTGCAAGGCGAGCTGCACAAAATTATTGCACGTGTTTCAGGGAAGAAGGGCACAAAAACTTGACGAGGGCATTGTTACAATTGCAGTGTTGCGCAGGAGTGCGAACTTATCTTATCGTGTCAGGACAGACATTGAAGAGATTTCTTACTGTATGGTAGACGTCAGTCAGGGACGTCAAATGCAAGTCTTTCTTTCTATATGTTCAGTGTTGATTCACACGGCGCAGCTATAAAAAGTGTCCGAAATAATGAAAGCAGAGCGACACTATTTTTCCCACTTAACAATGTATGACAATCTGGGGATAATTATGTATTGTTTTTTGCATTATTTTTACGCACCTTTCGCTTCCTTTATTTATATCATTGGTTCAAAAGATCATTAACAAACCAAACTAACACTTTTTAACGCATACCTCACATATGGTAATAACATGCAAATATTTCTTCAATAGATCGTTAACTAACAGCAATTTCATACCTTACACACGTAATCAATGAATTAAATATTTCTGTAAGAAATCATAGCTATTAACTATAACCTCCCATAAAAAACTAACAATGAATAGCTGATTAACAACTCACACTTATTTATAAGCATCCCAAATCCTGGATAATTAATTGTTTCTACACGAAATTATATCATGGGAAAAAAAGATGAACTAGGGCCCACTGGGAGCATTAAGGGCCCTCCACTGAACTCAAATGGCACCGAGACACAGACTGCGAGCATAAAATGTTGACTGGAAACCACTGTGAGCATTGAGGGCCCTCCTTCACTGAACTCAAATGGCACCGAGACACGGCGCGAGCATAAAATGTTGACTGGAAATCACTGTGAGCATTGAGGGCCCTCCACTGAACTCAAATGGCACCGAGACACAGACCGCGAGCATAAAATGTTGACTGGAAACCACTGTGAGCATTGAGGGCCCTCCACTGAACTCAAATGGCACCGAGACACAGACCGTGAACATAAATTAGGTGCTCAGGATCTGAAGTTTGGAGGCCACGTTGTGGTGAAAGTGGACCAATGAATGAACTTGGGAACCTTGATCGCCATGGTTCGCACTCGCCACATACGGCCATCCCAGTTGCGATGCGTACAGTTTGTACCTGATGTCGGTGAGCGACATGTGGACAAAGTACATGAATAAGTGCATCTAACAGCGTATTTGTGAGCAATGTGAGCGTGGTCTACAACCCGAAGAACAGGGCACTCACGAGAGAACATCCAGCACACGCGTGGTCAAGGTTCTGTAAGAGGCATCAGATGCCTGCTACAATTTCCAGCCGAGAATACACGAGCGTTATAAACGCTAACCCGATAATAAACTTAAATGCATTATGAGATTATCTTCTGGACGTCAACAGCCATCGGTGATTTCGAACAATGTATTGCTATTCAGCTTTCTGCACGCCATTACGGAAATCCTTCACTAAAATATACGCATTTATACAGTTATGTACAAAATTTAATATTAATATGAAAAGCGAGGTGTGAAATGCAAGGTACGTAGCCAGTCAGCACGTGTACACATCAACTCTCTGAGGCATGACACAAGAACGAATTCCTGGGCTGAATAAAGTCTACGGGAAGTCACCATCCGAAACAAGCAATGACACTTTTCTCTGAAAATAAATATCATAAATCGCATTGATACATATAAGAAAAGAAAAGAGAAAAGAAATAAACAGTGAATTCACGGGAAAATCCCCGATGATAATAATAATAACAAATGATTTCTTGTACAGAATTACTAGAAACACATCGTTCATTTGTCGAGCTACAATTGAACAAAAATCCACGATTCAATTCATTCATTTTTTGTAACCTATTTCACTGGTAAAAAGTCATTTGACTTTTCTGTAGTAAATATGACATATGAAGCATGAGGACGTATTGATTTAATAGATAACACACACAAAAACTGGCTTTATTCGGACGGCCAGAAGAAGTTATCTATTGCTTTTAAGTTTTAGCCACATCTTTATCAGATGTAGACACCAACAGTTAAATAGTTTCGTGAACTAAGGACTAGGAATCACAATAAAAGTCTTGGTTAAATAAAGGAAATAGAGTGTCACAAAATAGCCTCAGCCAACGACGACGCAATACGGCGTCAAGTCCCAGAGCAGTATTGCCCAATGCTGGGTCACTGCAATGATACTTGCAGCCTCTCAAGAACCCGTAACAGCTAATAAAGACGCCACATAAGCCACCGTATTGCTTAGCAAAACAATAAACGCTTGAGAAAACAAAGAAAAAGAAGGTCAGTGTGAAGACACTCAGCAGCAAAAAAGAAGATGAGTGGGAAGGTAAACGATCTCTGCCATCTGACCGAGGGACTAGAAGTATGAGTAAAGTAACGAGAAATTAAGACTGGGTGCGAGTGAGGAGACATTGAGATAAATTCATATACTTTTTCACTGTTAATTCACAGATCTCTTCAGAAAATAACGTAAAGTGTAAACGGCGGACAACCAGTTAATCAAATGCTAAAAAGTACTACTGTAATAACGAGGCAGTGTTTGCTGTCGGACGATATCGACAACCTTTGTACTAAAAAAGATGAAAAATAGAGCAGCTCTAAGACTGGGCATGACTTCCATACAAGTAAACAAAGGCCCTACAACACTTCCATAACACACATGTCGGCGATATAAGGCCTTACAAAATTTCCATAACGCATGTAGATGAGACAGAGGCCCTACACTTCCATAACACAAGTAGATGAGACAGAGACCCTACACTTCCATAACACAAGTAGATGAGACAGAGACCCTACACTTCCATAACACAAGTAGACGAGACAGAGACCCTACACTTCCATAACACAAGTAGATGAGACAGAGACCCTACACTTCCATAACACAAGTAGACGAGACAGAGGCCCTACACTTCCATAACACAAGTAGACGAGACAAAAGCTCTACACTTCCATAACAGAAGTAGTCGAAACAGAGGCCCTACACTTCCATAACAGAAGTAGACAAGACAGAGGCCCTACACTTCCATAACACAAGTAGATGAGACAGAGGCCCTACACTTCCATAACACAAGTAGATGAGACAGAGGCCCTACACTTCCATAACACAAGTAGATGAGACAGAGGCCCTACACTTCCATAACACAAGTAGACAAGACAAAAGCTCTACACTTCCATAACAGAAGTAGTCGAAACAGAGGCCCTACAACATTGAATACTATAGGGGCACAGTTCAGACAGGGAGCAGTGGCACATTCCTAGAAAGCATTCCAGAGCACAGTCGGAATGCAGGACTCGCAATGCGGCCTCCAGTGAGAGGCTCTTCAAAAGATGGTCGCATTTTTGCCAGGGTCAACACGGCGCAGCAGCTGTAAACAGCGCCCCGGGACAAGACTCGGAAAATAGAAAAGAAAAGCCTTTCGATGGGAGCTTTTGGATGGAGTCATGGCCCTCGAGAGTCTCTACAAGAGCAGGGGGTAACTCGTGATTGACGATATTAAAGACGGGTTGTGTCTCCACAACATCTTCCCAACATACCAAGTTGACACTAAGTAGCAATATAGTAAAATTTCCTACAGAACGTGAAAGACCTCATTCTGACAGCACAAATTACTAAGGTCCGCTGCGTCATTAGAAGGAATTGCAGAAATAGTACAGGGTGCAGCAACATAACATTCTTTTTTCCAAAGGAAATTCCTTTTAAAAAAAGGAAGTTATGTTGCCGCACCCTGCACATGAGTGAAGAAACTGTGAATGCTGTGTGCTACTCTTGTTGTAGCCCATGTGAGATGCAAATATAAACGAGCAACTGAAATCTCCGAAAGAATGCAATCGTTTGATTTAAACATGGTATGAATTGTCCAAATACCTTCCGTGTCAAACACAGTAAGCCATGAAAAACTGCAAATTTCTATAAAAAAGTGAACAAAAGAATACTAACCAAGAAATTATATTGTAAATCCTCTATCTTAAAATATGACCCAGAAGCTCTCCGTAATTCCTTCACGGAAATGCTTGAAGTTCGGCCAACTGATTATTGTGTATAGGCACAATAAACAGAGAAAACTTGGAAATTTTAGCAGTATATTTGCTACTCATTCTTTGCGTTCAAAATTTACCAAGGAAATTCATGTATGATGATCAATTGAACGAAAAAATAAACTCCGAATAAAAGAATCCTCGCTGTAATAGCGAATAAATGAATACTATTTTGCATGTAAACACGACCGCAATTTTCTGAATTGCAATTACAACTAAAACATTTGTGAGACAGAGGGAACATGAAAGATACATGTCAAGTGGCTGAGAAATGACTCAGAAATTCGCTACAATCCTACAGAAAGGAGCTTACAGAACTGGCTCATCATGCTCACCACGTGCATTCCTACGTTTCATTTTGTAATACATCAAGCAAACTCTTGAACGAAGTCGTTCCAAGTTTAATTAATCTTGCTGAAATAAGTATAATTCTCAACTGTTTAAGTAAATATCGTGTGGTTTAATATGGGATACAAAGAAAAGAAAATATAAAAGGAATGAGACATCTGGCAGTGCCACCACTACTCTCCAGTGAGGAGAGTAAGATCAGATGAACAACGCATATAACGTAAGACAACCTTCAACAGTGCACCGCACCGACCAAGAATTAGAAGTGCCCAATTGATTTTTTCTCCCCCACTGCACCCCTTTCAAAAGTTCACGCGTGCTACACCAATATCCTCGCCTATTCTTCCCTTCCCCAGCCAGCAAAAAACAACTGAACTGAATTGAACTGAACTGAACGCTAGTTAATCTAAAACGACTTTGAATAATACATTTTACCACTGAATTTTCCACTACGTTTTGTCTTCACGTCTGAACAGATAGTTTCCACTGCCTTAGTAGTGGTGTAAGCTCTACGGTCACAAGTAACAAATATCTAGTACTTTTTTAAGACGACTGCAACGTAAACACCATTGTGGATACATTCTTTTAAACCAAACTATGTTCGAAAATATGATGTAGCGTAATAACTGTACAATGCCCCCAGCACACAGGATGTCCCAAGAAAATGCCTATTATTTAATTACCGATATTTATAGTTCAAATTTAAAACATAAAACTTATTTAAGCCAAGAAGTAAATGCTGCACAAAACACGTACATGTATATATATTTCCCTACACGCTTAGACTTGACCTTCACACACACGTATGAAGTAAGATTTCAGCGATAACTTGACGACCGGCATGACGAACAACCAACAGCGTTAGAGCATCGGAAACTTATGCTACGAACTCAACAAACGGCAGCAAGCAGAGGCCGCTAGGCACGCTTGACCCAAGCTACGTATATTTATTGAAGGGTCAACAACAATAACAACGGGCGCTGTGCAGTAGAATTACTATTGATCTCAACGCAAACGCAGCTCTGAATTTCACGAGCGATAACAATGCTTTGCTCAGCAGGCAGCAGCTCCGTAGCAGGAGAAACAGAGCCGCTCTCTCTCATTAAAATGAAGTGGCGAGGACATGTCATATGGCACACACTATGTAATGAATACATGGGAATATTTCCTCACTAATATGCCGTAGATATAAACATTCACATAGCAGATGATAGACACTAATCGCAAGCGAGTGAAAAAACGAGATTAAGAAACAACCGCAAATAAAACGCACGAGCGACGATGAAGCGAGACAAAGAATTCAATATATATAGATTATATTCCCGGTTTAACCACCGCAGTCTACACATAAAATAACGATATTTGCATTTAAATGCAACAAACACGACTAGTTCCAGCAGTACTCTTCATCTGTGGCAGGCAGGATACCTATATTCTGTCGTGCTCTTGACGTTGTTGTGAGCCTTCTGACACAGAGACCACATGGTTACCTTTTGAAATTACCGTAGAAATTAGCAAACGAGAACAGAGTTTTATTTATCGCAAGAATTGTACATACAGAAAATCATTTCGAAAAACAAAAGAATCCAGAAGCAAAATGAAACACGAACACAAGGTGAAAATTTAAATGTACCACTTCATACGTGACTTGTCCTATACACTGAATGGAGAACACAAAGCGTTTTTTCGACTCCCCTAAAGTAAGGATACCACTAATGTGATTGAAAGTATTATACGTTCCATACGATATGTGTTCGCAAGCAAAAATGCGAATAAATGTTCAGACTTAATAGACAAAAGGCAAGTTTTCGACTTCAATTACAACTTCCCTCGTTAGATACTTTTGATCTCCGCAGAAGCTCGAAGAA
>VCRD01004961.1:9053-25029 GCA_006783055.1 Trinorchestia longiramus
CACCTCAATCACGCACAGACACCTCAATCACGCACAGGCACCATAATCACGCACAGGCGTGATTACGTACGGGGGCAGAAAGAATGGGAGTTTTTAACTCATAACAGTGTTCAGAAAAATTCGTTATTTTTCATGTTGGAGATTACGATGTTTTTATGAAGACTGGAAGCGCTGTTCTGTCACGCTGCTGTCAGAAAGTATTGAAGCAGTTACTGGTATCTCGAATATTTATAATTGCTACTATGTGCTGCAAGACATCAAGCCATAAATTGCTGCAAGACACCAAGTCACAAGTTGCTGCAAGACACCAAGCCACAAGTTGCTGCAAGACACCAAGTCACAAGTTGCTGCAAGACACCAAGCCACAAGTTGCTGCAAGACATCAAGCTACAAGTTGCTGTAAGACACCAAGTTACAAGTTGCTGCAAGACACAAAGTTACAAGTTGCTGCAAGACACCAAGTTACAAGTTGCTGCAAGACACCAAGTTACAAGTTGCAACAGACGAGATCCACAAGATTGCCTGAAGGATTGCAGGCAGCATTAATTAGGGTAATTGCAATCAGGGAGACACGACGGCTGTGTCACGCAGCGTAGTTCATGATTGCATCAATCTCGACTGATTGTTTGCATTCACTGACAATCTCTGACAGCGTCAACGGTGGTTGTATCGACATGCAGGGTGTCCCAAATCTTGTATACACACTACAAACTATTTTAAAATCAGTGTTTATTGGAACATATTTCATGTTCAAAACTCTAGCAAATTTCTAGAGGATATTTCATTGCTTTGTCAACACGTTTTCAAATGACTATCGTTCTGGTCCCGGCACCACATACACTGGAACAGATCACACACAGCGAGATCGTAAGAGTGTTCTGATTACACCAGAAGTGTAACTTAAATATAAGTATTTCTCGGTGTCAATCATGATACTGAGGCTGCAGATAACTTGGAGGGAATATCATGACGTGTAAAGGAATGAAACTGTATGGATTAATTATCATATAATCGAACCAGGCTGACAGTGTACTCTATTAACAAGGATTTTCATCAATTACCACATTTTATGATGACATTTGCTGAAATGTTTGACAATATGGTGAAATTTACGAAATTTTACAAATAGTTTTCAATATTTACTGAAATCTTTGAACAATTACTGAAATCTACGAAGCTTAATAAAATCTATGAAAGTTCATAGAAATCTAGTTATATATGCTAAAATCAACAAAAATTTAGCAAAAAACAAGAAAACTCGCTGCAATTTATGAAAATTAACATTCATTTATAGCCTACAACTCAGTGGACGCTGTGACACAGCGTGGAAGTCCAACATGTATCCAGCATGTATCCAGCATGTATCAGCATGTATCCAGCATGTATCAGCATGTATCCAGCATGTATCCAGCATGTATCCAGCATGTATCCAGCATGTATAAGCATGTATCCAGCATGTATCCAGCATGTATAAGCATGTATCCAGCATGTATCCAGCATATATCCAGCATGTATCCATCATGTATCCAGCATGTATCCAGCATGTATCCAGCATGTATCCAGCATGTATCCAGCATGTATCCAGCATGTATCCAGCATGTGTGCTAGGAGAACACAGCTGACTATGTCAATACTGCTGATAATGACAACATTGCTAATGCATTTCCTCTCAATACTTCAGTCAATACTGCTCCACTCAGCGAGTGATTAGAGCTGAGTATTGGTTATTGAGTGGCCGATATTGGCAATGTACCCTTAAACCTCAGAGTCTCTCATGGTTCCTTTGACAGCCAATATTTGAGTCCTCAAATACTTCCTGTTTGCCAGTATTTGGTCCCTCGTTCCTTATTCCAATGCCCACTCTGACCCCCTGTCACCAATACTCTAGTTCTCATAGAACTTTACAGTTCGTGCAGTTCTAGCCAATACTCTAGTTCTCATAGAACTCTACAGTTCGAGCAGTTCTAGCCAATACTCTAGTTCTCATAGAACTCTACAGTTCGAGCAGTTCTAGCCAATACTCTAGTTCTCATAAAACTCTACAGTTCGAGCAGTTCTAGCCAATACTCTAGTTCTCATAGAACTCTACAGTTCGAGCAGTTCTAGCCAATACTCTAGTTCTCATAGAACTCTACAGTTTGAGCAGTTCTAGCCAATACTCTAGTTCTCATAAAACTCTATAGTTCGAGCAGTTCTAGCCAATACTCTAGTTCTCATAGAACTCTACAGTTCGAGCAGTTCTAGCCAATACTCTAGTTCTCATAGAATTCTACAGTTCGAGCAGTTCTAGCCAATACTCTAATTTTCATAGAACGCCTTCACAGCTCGAGCAGTTCTAGCCAATACTCTAGTTCTCATAGAACGCTTTCACAGTTCTAACCGCTCTAGCCAATACTCTAGTTCTCAGACCTAGCAGCACTAGATTTTAAGTGAAATACACGGAACATTCGTTTAAGTTCTTTACCGATATCTTAAAATAGAGTTTTGATTTCATATCCCCTATTTTGGTTATATCACTAGCCAAAGTTTCAATTCTAAGCTCACAAACACGTAGGCATCCTCCTAATCCTATGACTCTTCAGTTTACACAAGAGGTCGAGCCTGTATCTTCACTTTAATAGCAAGATTTAACCAATTCCATGAACTAAATGCCATTTTCTGTTGGCCACTACTTTTCAGCCAATTTTTTTAAAGTTATAGTGAATGAAAATTGTATTTTTTAGATAAAACTTAAATCAAGGACTCATGTTGTATAAGAGAAAAGTTAAATAATAAGTGTGTACTTTAAAAGTAATTTGTATCCACGGCTGAATGCAATTTCAAATCAATATTTTAAGTTAAATACTTATCTTCTGCAAGAAACTAATACTTCACCAATATCTAGATCTTAATAGACACCTTGTGTTCAATACAAATGTTCAACAAAGAGCTTGCACCAATAACTCTGATCCAACAGACTCTAATACCTTGAATTTAATAGGCTCTAATAGACCTATTATCTTGCACACAAACCGATTTAATTAGCCTAATTATTTGAATTCAATAGGCTACGATACCTTGAGCCCAAAAGGCTATAATACTCTGGATTCAATAGGCTCCAATACTTTTTATTCGATAGGCTCCAATACCTTTTATTCGATAGGCTCCAATACCATTTATTCGATAGGCTCCAAAACCATTTATTCGATAGGCTCCAATACCATTTATTCGATAGGCTCCAATACCATTTATTCGATAGGCTCCAATACCTTTTATTCGATAGGCTCCAATACCTTGTATTCGATAGGCTCCAATACCTTTTATTTGATAGGCTCCAGTACCTTTTATTCGATAGGCTCCAGTACCTTGGCTCCAATTGGCGGACCGTGTTTGATACATCCCGCACTACTCGGCCAATTAGGGCAGGCGTTCGAAGCTACTGCCACAATGAGAAAGGAATTTGTCGTAAGATCGCAACTCGACAGAACCTGTATCCTGGATACTGGGTTGGAATTCCAGTGGTTGTCAACTTCAAAGCTGAAATGCAGGTCCTGGAACGAGCAAGTTTAAAGCCAATGGGCCTACCTGAAATTTAAAAGGCTCATTGGGAATGGGAATGCTGAACAGTTCAAGTCTTATAGGGTCTGCGCATGTGTGGATCACAACTGTTCTGGGCCACGATTGAAAATGAATTTGAATGGCTCTCAGTCACCGAGTAGATAAAATGGGTCACAACGTAACATTAGGATGTTATAAAAAAGCCACGGGAAGCCATTTTTTGCCATAATGATAAGAGGAGAGCCATAAAACGCTCCATAAACTACAATAAGGTCAGTGTCAGCAGTTTGGTTAAAGTTCTGTAAACTTCAAGCTTGGTCAAGTGAATAACACGTAGGAACTTCCAGTTAGGAACATATTGATAATCTTCATGATGATAATTGAAATAAAAATGAAAATATTTGTCGTTAAAATAGAAATAATTCTTTACTTATCGTGTACTCCTGACCTCCACTTCATCACTCCTTATTCTCTGTTTCTTAGCATCACCATATTTATCATCACCACATTGATCACCACTTCTCAGTATCACTGTTTAGTATCACCTAATTTATCATCACCGTATTAATCACCACTTCTCAGTATCACCTTTTAATATCACCTAATTTATCATTACCACATTGATCACCACTTCTCAGTATCACTTTTTAGTATCACCTACTTTAGCATCACCGTATTTATCATCACGTTAATTAGGTTCCCTTTATTTCGAATCATCTTTCAGTATCACCCTATAGCATCACTTTCTTTTAGCATCACTCCTCATTTCAACTTCTGATCCCTCTCTCTCTCTCCCCCCAAAAAAAATTCCCTCTAGCATGGTTCCAGTTACAAGCACCATCTCTCGCTCAGGAAACTACCTAGTCTTTTACCCTGAAAAAATGACAAGTCCTCATTTTTGAAAGCAACTGCCACCCCGACAAATGAAGTCTTCTTCAGGAGGTTTGATAAGGGCCGTAGCCTTCCCCCCCATTCCTGATAACCCCCTCCTTTCCCCTACCCCCCCCAAACTTCAATGAAACATTTGTCACATCGAAGAAAAGAATGCAACTCGAGGAGTGTTACACTTTTCAAAACAGTCGCAGTTTCGGAATACTGTAGGAGGAGTATTACAGAATATAATTCGAGTATTACAGAATGTAAGAGGTGGAGTATTAAAGTTTTCAATACAGCAGGTGTATTACATAATACAATTGAAGTATTGCAGGAAGTAGTAGAAGGGATACTAAGATTTTTCGAGTGGATGCAGCATTACAGAACACAGTTTGAAAAGTATTAGTTTTCGATGCAATTGGAGGGTTTCAGAAAATAGCATGAAAGTATTAAATTAACATGTTTGGGCTGAATCAGAAGCTGTATTTATGAGTATCAAATAAGTCACCATACAAGAAATAAGTTTTGTAGTGAATTACAAGAGGGCAATCTGATGGAAAAATGTCTTGAGACAAGTCCGAAGGCAACAAATTTTTCAAGAGCTACAAAAAAATGTACAGTCATGGATTGAAAAGTATAAATATTGTTACAATACAACGAAAAACGTGGTAGGAACAATTCTAAGGTTATTAATTCAGTGAATTTTAATTCAATAAATTCATTACTTTTCACACCTAGAAACTCCTCACGGTTTTTTCTATATAATTCTAGACGGAAAAACTTTGCGAGGAGTTTCTAGGTGTGAGACTCTGCCCAGTTAGGCTACGGAACACTACTCGTGTGTCGAATTATGCGACTGTTATGATACCATTATGCTGCTAATGTTAGTACAGCACATGCTGTACAGCGTATTGTACAGTAGGCGAGCGGTGGATAATACAAGACAGTTGAGTCTGCACAAAATTGAGGAGTAAATGCTAATAGGATAGAAACCCATTAAAATCGAAACCCTATTCGACCTCCTCGTCTCTTTCAACCCCTCGACGTCCTTGACTCCCTCGCTTCCCTTGACCTTTTCACCGTCTCGACCTTTTCGACCCTCTCAACCCCAACAACCCCGTCGATTCCCTCACCCTCTTGAGCCTTTTTACCCCCTCAACCCCGTCTCCCCATAGGTATGTAACTTGTAAGACTTAAAATTTACGCCTAGACTTATGAGGTGAGTTAGTGACTGGAGGTACTTTAGGCTTCAACAGGAGCATTAAGCCAATTAAATTGGGGCGGTAGCATCGCTACCAGGTCTCCCTGCTGCTCCTTGCAGCCAGTCCTTGAAATTCGAGGCCTCAGTTTTGACGTACAAGTTGCCAGACTTAAAGCCTTTTCTGGTCGTTTCAAGGTAACTGAAGGATGTTCTAAGTTCTGTCATGTTGCTTAGTTTCAGACATTTTATTGGTGGTTTCAGGGTAACTGGAACGTGCTCTTATATTTATCCTGGAAGAGGAAGCAGGTCAATAGTATGATGAAGCCTTATCCAGTCCCATGGTCAACGCTGGGGAAGTTTTCATGGTGTATTAGTATGATTGAACAATTATTTCAGTTACATGCCTTAAAACCATGCAAGAAATGTTTTTCATTGGGCTTTGAATAATTTTGTTCTGTTTCGCGGTGGCGTATGCGTACTCATATTATGTGTACACGCTCACGGGTACACGCTCACTCGTACACGCTCATGCATACACATATATTCGTACACACCCACGCTCACACGCCGAGTGCAGCCTACGGTTGATGCGCTTCACTGAAGCTTAGGCCTAAAAATTTCACTAACTGCTCAGTGCTGACGTTTAGAAAGTTCGCAATTCCGAAGTTACAACTAGGAAAAGTTTCTGATTGGTGGGCTTGTCACTATCTGTACACCAATCATCAGCAATTCCTTCAGCTACTGACTGCAATACGAGGAGTTTAGTGTCACAAAAGTTATAGGTGTTAGTAACCAGCAAGCGTTATATTTGTGACGGCTGCTAGCGATGCAGTCCACCACGACACTCGAGCGTTACACGGATCACGTGTTACAAGGAGCGTGAGGGAACAGTAACATAACAATACAAAATGAACATATAAAGTATCATTGGGGAAGACTTCACCTCGCCCTATAACACTACAAAAATATAATAGAACTTGCGAGCGAGAATGAATGCATATATCAAGCTGCGATGTTCAGAGTAAATTAATAGGAGCGAGAAGACGCTTTGAAGTTGCTGTGCTAGCAGGGGACGAAGGATAAGAATCTTATAGGAGCACAAATGAGCTGTGGAACTACAGCAAGCGCATGTAATAACAAAGGGATGTTCTCTAGTGGAAATATAGATCAAGAGGAAACTGCATGCTGTTTGCTTAGCATAGATTGTGTGTGCGTGATTGTATGAGTCTAGTGTCTCCTGCCGACACGTTTATTGTATAATACAACCAGATATGTACGGTAATAGAGTAAAATCGGTATACGAAAGAAGCACCACAATCATGCTAAAGTATCACAATCATTCACAAGCACCTCAATCACACACATGCCCTTCAATCACACACAGGCACCATAAGTAAAATAGCTTAGAAACAAGAAAAGGTAACATTCTCCCTCAAAGTCATAAACTTTTACCCAATGCAAACTTGATGAAGGCGAGGCAATAATCGGATGACTCGTGGTACTCATCTAACGTAAACCATCTTTGTTACACAAAGTGCGGCAACATAACTTCCTTTTTTCATCGGGAGTTCTTTTGAAAAAAGGAAGTTATGTTGCCGCACCCTGTAAATCGTAGCGCGTGAAGGCTTGTAACATGAGACCGTCATTGGGAGACGTGATGATGATGGGGTTGCACAGTCCCCCCATCAGGAGGTGAGGGGGGTTGCACAGTCCCCTATCAGGAGGTGAGGGGGCGTTGCACAGTCCCCCATCAGGAGGTGAGGGGGGTTGCACAGTCCCCCCATCAGGAGGTGAGGGGGGTTGCACTGTCCCCCATCAGGAGGTGAGGGGGGTAGCACAGTCCCCCATCAGGAGGTGAGGGGGGGTAGCACAACTCCCCTCGCTTGAGAGGGGGCTGAGAGGGACAGGGCCCAGCAGCTGCCAAGTCTGCTCATTAGTGGTGTGGGCCATGGCCCCCCTGCCCCATCAAGACGGGCTTCACTGACTCACTGAGTTCTCAGCTCACTGAGTTCCTGACTCACTGTGTTCTTGACTGACAAAATTCTTGGCTAAATGAGTTCTTGGCTGACTGGGTTCTTGAGGTACTGAGATTTTGAAAAACTAAGTTGTTAGCTGACTAAGTTCTTGGCTGACAGAATTCGTGACTGAATGAGTTCTTGACTAAATGAGTGAATTCTTGGATTACTGCAACCGAACTTAGCTATGAAAGTGTGATTGTGGACAGCAATGCAATAATTTAATAGCCTCAACATTCCTAGCACAATTCTATATAAATTCTTTTAAGAACTTGACATACTTATAGACATAATTTTGTACTACAGCTTTATTTTTCAATTTAATTTGAGCTTGTAACACTTGCTCATCAAGTGTTTTCTGAGCTGCACTCTTTGATGACATCGTAAAGACTAGGCAGTGACTGTTAAGTCAGAACAGCAGCACTGGAGGCTATCTCTGATCATCTAAGAACTCAGCAACACAAGCAACCATGAAGCCACGCGGCCAGGCAGTGCAGGGTCGTGGTTTTCACGGGGAAAAAACACGATGTCGTAAAAGATCTGGCCCATCAGCACGTGGAGTTAGAGCAAAATACATTGAAGAAAGAAAAACTTTTTTTAATCATACACATAACTAGACAGTTCCCGTGGAAATTCCACGATTTAGATTTGATTAATTTGTGATTATTTTATTATTTTTACTTTTCATTCATACAGGGTGGCGCATAAGTAACGCACCCTTTTGAAAAATTAATAATAAATAAACCATGAAAGGTATAACGATGGGGATAATTGCAAACGATAGAGGAGTTCTTAACGTTTATTTACATGTCGTATCCTGTCTACAGATACCCAGTGTATATTGCAGTAATAAATCTTTAAAATTTACCTTCAAAATGGTGCGCTACACGAAAGAACAACGAGCAAAAATTGTTGAACTCTACTTTTCATGTAATAGTTCAATTATTGCAGTGCAGAGAAGTTCCAGGAAAATTTTTAATGATGGAAGAAGTCCTGATAAAAATTGCATAAAAGCAATGGTCTCTAAATTCAAAGAAACCGGATCAACAGTAGACAAACGGCGCTTTGGAAGGCCGCGAACCGTTAGAACTTATGTGTTTTTATCAGGACTTCTTCCATCATTAAAAATGTTTCTGTAACTTCTCTGCACTGCAATAATTGAACTATTACATGAAAAGTAGAGTTCAATAATTTTTGCTCGTTGTTCTTTCGTGTAGCGCACCATTTTGAAGGTAAATTTTAAAGATTTATTACCGCAATATACACTGGGTATCTGTAGACAGAATACGACATTTAAATAAACTTTAAGAGTTCCTCTATCGTTTGCAATTATCCCCATCGTTATACCTTTCATAGTTTATTTATTATTAATTTTTTAAAAGGGTGCGTTACTTATGCGCCACCCTGTATATACAGAATTTCTATTCTGTATCTTATCTCCCGATAACATCTAATACTAAGAATGACCGTCGTGTATTTATATATTTATTTTTTATATGTTTCTTGTCACACTCTTAAGAATAGCTAGGAAGAAATTAGCACTGGCGGTCTTGGTAAAAACAATGAAAAGCATGAGAAAAAGAGCCCAGGTTTGTGTAAATAGGAATAGCGATCAAGTGGAAGGAAGAGGATAGTAAAGACAATTGTGCTCAATAAAGAATGGTTTTCTTTCTATTAATTCAAATACAGGTTTTTTAAGTGAAAAACGATGTACAGAAACTGTTGTTTTATTTTCAGGGGTTCATAAACTTTAATTAGCATTTCTTGAGCAACTTTCATTTTGGTGCCTATTATTTAACAATTAAATGTTATGGAGTGGTTACGTATTTTTAAAAATGTACAGAAACTGAAAGACAATTATATTCTACGTCGAATAAAGCAAACAGATCCAAAATATCTTAATTCGTTGAAAAGTTATGACATTTTAAACATGGGTAACCTTTTTTTGGTCATACTGTACATATGTAGATGCCATTTCACTCATTGTTCATTACTTTTCAACGCATTTCTTGTTCTCGACTGCATTAAGCTTTTCTTAAACCTTTAAAATGTATCAGATCTTTTATTCCGCCCTGCACGAGGGAAATGAGCTCTGAGTTTTCACACTAGGTTGCTGCATTAGAATGAGACATTACAGTCATTTAACATAGCTGCATCTCTTCAGCCTCACTTTATATAAACAGCTATCAGAAAAGTTAAAAAGTGCATCAAAGATTGAATTCCTAAAAGATATTCCGATCACGAGGCAATGATCATGATGTGTGGGGCAGGCTGTTTCAACAGCGATATTTTATCGCTTTTTTGTTTAAACTGTGATTTTAATTTAGATGTGTTCAACGCACTGTTTAATTTTATTATTGCGTTCCTATTTTCAAAGTACCTTCCAATGAATACATTCAGTACGTCACCAATGAAGTAGGTGATGCAATTCAACCGTACTTTTTAAAAACGCTCATTGCAGCATTTTTGTGAATGTATTAGCGTACTATGTACTCAGAATAGTACTACTTTGGCATTATATGTATATAGCAAAATATACCACTAGTTTTAGTCTATTTTGTTAATCTCTTTCAGTTCAATACCTGCAATTGAGCCCAGACTTCTGATTACTACATTTTAATTACATTTTTCGGATTAAAACATTGAGAATTTGTTTGAATTTCGTTTCATTTGGTACATTTCAATCACGATGTCTAATTAACGAAGTGGCGAGCACTGTTTTTATTACAACTGAGTAAAGTAAAGCTCTCAGTATAACAAGTTCAAGAATGACAATGCTGAAACCAAATCCTAAAAGCATGTCCTCAATTATTAGGATTAGGTGCAGGATCTCCATTAGAAGTTCTCAGCGACCGAAAATAATAAAAAATCGAGAAAAAAAGAAAAGAAAAATTGAATGCAATAGAGTGACAATACTTCAGAGGTCGAGGGAGTTAGCTGCAACGATTTCATTATGTTGACGAAAATTTTTACTCGTGTTTTAATTCGATGATCTCACACCTCAAACACGGTCCACTAACATGATGAAGCTCTGCAAACATGAATTCCGTAAATTTTGCGATCGTTTTTACTCCTTTGAGTTGGTATTTTTTTGCTACTCGTCCCGAATTATGTCGTTCATTTTTATCGCATTTTATGGAAATCCTGTCGTGCAAAATTGCAGAGTCAGCAGTTGCTTCTCGTCTCACTTATTGGGCGAATTACTAACTCACGCCGTTTTTGTGAGATCTTCAAGTGTGTGTCCCTCTTCAGTCTCCTATATGATCAAAGCGTTTATTAAAATGAGGCTACCTTCAAATAACACTCCACAATTTCAATAAGACTCTTCAGTCTCTTAAAATGAGGCTACTTTTAATATTTAAAGGTAGCCTCATTTTAATAAACGCTTTGTTCATTCATGTACGAGACTGAAGAGTGTTATTGAAATTGTGAAGTGTTATTTAAAGGTAGCCACATTTTAATAAACGCTTTGTTCATTCATGTAGGAGACTGGAGAGTGTTATTGAAATTGTGAAGTGTTATTTAATAACACTTCACAATTTCAATATAACTCTTCAGTCTCCTACAGGAATGAACAAAGCGTTTATTAAAATGAGGCTACCTTTAAATAACACTTCACAATTTCAATAAGACTCTTCAGTCTCCTACAATAATGATCAAAGCGTTTATTAAAGTGTTTGTACAGTTACGTAGTTCTTCATAGCCTGAATCAAAGTGATAGAGAAAACAAATGACACGTCAAATGAAGCTTACTTTGACCGAAATTTTTAATTTTTTCCATAATGTTTCAAAAGGAGCTGTCAAAATTATAAAATATTTTGAAGAAAATGCATCTTTAAATAATGGAATGGAACTGAATTATCAGTTGAATAGAGAATACGATAGTTTTCATGTTTTTAAAACTTGTAGAAATCTTCACAATCTGAAACTAAACTTTTACTTAAACAGAAAGTAAAAATACTGAACTAAGCGAACATTATTTAGGAATCTCATATTACATGAATAAAAACGTCCACTAAAATACGAAAAATTTGTACGGTATCATTCAATCATGTACATCTTATCGCAATAAAAATACAAGTAACCTTGTGATATAAATCTAAGCTATTATAATTCTTTGCAGACTGGGATTTCAATTTGAAAAAGGTCCGAGGCTGTTAGAGGACATGTTTAGTAAGTTTCTCTTCTCGACCACAGGCTTGAGTTGTATTGAGTATAAAATATTTTAAATAACATATGAAATAGAACTCTTGAGGACAGCAGTATTTATAATACTTACATATTAAATAAAATTGTGGAATGAAATAATATATCTAGAATAAAGCGTTTACATTTGATTTGCAAGATTTCCGAATTCAGTATATCATTTCCTGCGTGGCTACTCATGCAGAATTGCAATCGAACTAAAAATTTCTTTTTAATTTATGTTTAGAGATTGGTGACCGAAAGGCCCTGAGGACACGTGGGCTTACTGCAGCAAGACTAGTGCAGGGGTTCGAACCTGTGTGGCCGCAGTGTTTGCTTTTCGTTATGGACGATATGCAATATGCAGTTAGATCTCTTCAATGGGAGAACGGAGGCCCAGTTTTTTAGGGGTGTAAGGGATGAGAAGAGTTTTGATCTGTAAATCAGATTGGCTTTTTATATAGAGCAGAAATTTTTGTTGTAAGAATAATATTAGCTGAAGATGAGTTAGAACATTCATGCAACGGGTAAAGCACCCGTTAAGACTCTGACTGTTTAGTCACGTTCACATGGCTAACATTAATGTTTGCTCGGCTGCCAGGTACGATATGGCCTACGAAGAAAAAAGTGAAAATGATAATATTATAATATTGAAAATACTCATAATTCTACTATTTTCCCATTTCATTGACATTTTTAGACCCTCTAGTTTTCAGTTATAATAAAAATTGGTGTTGGAGAATGTTAACTTTAACTCGTTTCGACAATTAATTTATTCAAATCATGGATTATTTTGGATCACAGTGGCAGCAGGTTCTTACATAATGCCAAACACCTTCCTTGTTATAACTTATGCTATTTGTCAAGCGACACTTTTTAAAAAATATCAGCCATTAGAGTTTAATCTTCGTATGAACCACAAATGAATTGTCTATTAGAACTGAATTTGAATTTTATTGAGATCATAGGTCGGCTACAACAAAAAACCTAATGAATAGCCCCAAAAACGTTTATGAACACAACTTGACTTAAATCCCCCATGTTCTCATGGATCCTGTAAATAGTTATGAATCAATAGTATGTTTGAGTAGCAAATACTTCCCTTGGCCGTTCTCAGCAACTTAATTCAAATCAGCATTCCATCATTAGTAATAGATTTCCATATACGTGACTATTTGCATTGCATCTAATACAGGGTGCGACAACATAATTCCCTTTTACCTTTCAAAAAGTTTTGAAAAAAGGTAGTTTTTGCTGCACCCTGTGGTACCAGTATGTTTGCATATGTTACATATAAACGTGAACTGTTTCGTAACTAACTTTCGTTTACTGTTTATGTAAAAACAGTAAACCATCAAGATTTTTTCGATAAACAATCAAGTTACTGAAATGTTATTAGTCGAAAATATCTTGCCGACATCAAGATTCCGCCAAAAAGTTACTTAAATTTCAGGAGTAAACTCCGTAGATTATTTCCACATGCCTCCTCGCAGAAGTTAATTAAATATCAGGAGTAAACTCCGTAGACTATATTTCAGTAGTCTACACTGAAATTATTGTTAAAACGTATATCTAACAAGCACAATTACTGAGCCCTACCAGTAAAGTTTTTTTAAGTGGGCATCATATGAGACCCATTTTGTAGAGCAGTGTTTAATACAAAATTTGTATCAGTACTCGCTATTAAACAAGTACATTGTTTTCCATTGGATGAAGTTAACTAACTGTATGATACGAAGAGAATGGTTTACATGAATGAGGTGAGGGGTACGAATTACACAGACTCATGAAATGAAAAAATGATCAGCATTAAAACTGTGAATGTAATTGGAAGATGGATGACATGAAGAAATTAATAAAATGAACAGAAGTACTGGTATATTTAAATGGAATTGTCTTTGCGATGTTGAAGTCGTTTAGACATACTGTAGAAAAATTAGCAAGTAACTAAAACATGATCGGCAATGAGCAGTTAGATCTCTTCAATGAGAGAACGGAGGCCCGATTTTTTACGTGTGTAAGGGATGAGAAGGATTTTGATGTGTAAATCAGATTGACTATACGAGTATTAAGCAGAAAATTTTGTAGTAGTATATTTTTCATTCCATGTTCAAAAATATAATGAAATTTTCCTAGCAGATTGATCGGGACATAAAATTATTGACACTTTTTTGCAAGGTTCAACATGCATAGTGAGACAGGAGATTATATTACAGTGATATACTCCAAGTGAGACTCTGAGTGCATCCTTTGTTAACACAGTAAAATAGAATAGAATAGAATTGAATGAGGCTATAGGAACGAACCTTCGGGCCCATTCTTGGGTCGGATAATTACTTCGATAATTATTCGGTTGTTTACCCAAGTCCCATGCCGTATTTCTAGCCGCGTCAACCATGTCGGCATAGGGATTCGAACCCGGGTCTTTCCACTCGCAAGCAGATTCGCTCACCGGTCGACCAAGCTGGTGATGTAACTCAATAGTAATATACAGGAATGCTCAGGAATACATAGTGATGCACAGAGATGCACACTGATACACAGTAATGTATATTAATACACAATAATACACATTGATGCACAACGAAAAACGATAATACATAGAGATGCACATTGATACGTAATAATACACAGTGATGCGCAGGGATACTGAGGAACACACATGTGTTGTACTATGCTATGGTGCTGAAGGCAGTAATTACTGTACAAAGAAGCAGAACAAGCTTCCTCAAATTCGTTTGTTGTGTCCGTGGAGTCCATAATCCGTCACTATGCCTCAAATGGCCTTCTCAGAACTGGCCGAGCAAAAATAACAAGCTTCAGATTAGACGCAGGTTTTTGTTAACATTAAAAACCCCCTCACCATCCTAACGGAAATAGTAGGTCATATCTTGTCATTTCGCTGAGGCTGAGCAAAACAATAATCAAATAATAATTATAAAAACTCAACCAAGCTCGTGTGTCTTTTTCTGTTCATTCTATATCTATTTACAGGGCGTAAATATTTGCCTTGCTAACATAAAGACCAAAACTCTCGTCCGTCCATCAAATTCCAACCATAAAAAAGTAATCCCAGCCTCTGGGTTCTGTAAAAAATTGTAGTTCTAAAACAACACGTTCAATTATGTACTTTGGCGCAAATATCTTCTGTGCGTCCGCACCATCACACTTTATTTAAAAAATTGTCACATCCATTTGTCTGTGACTGATTACCCACGGCCTCTGAAGCCTTTAAAGTTGGAAACTTTGAGGCTACGAGCAATTAATGAGCTGGTGCTATGGATTAATTATCCGTCAGTGGCGTGTCATGATCAGGTGTTGGAGCGAGGTTCCGTCTACACCAGGTCGTCTCTTCTTAATAGTTTACACGAACTCATACTGTACACACTTTACAAGCTGTACACACTTTACAAGCTGTACACACTTTACAAGCTGTACACACTTTACAAGCTGTACACACTTTACAAGCTGTACACACTTTACAAGCTGTACACACTTTACAAGCTGTACACACTTTACAAGCTGTACACACTTTACATGCTGTACACACTTTAGAAGATGTACACAGTTGACAAGCTGCACCCAGTTGACAAGCTGTACACGCTTGCCAAGTGTACACATTTGACAAACTGTTCACTCTTGCTGTTTCGTTTTTTCATGCCAATTTCAATTTTGTAAGCCGTTTTTTCTTATTGTGTCATGTTTTGATGATGTTAAAAAAATTTAAATGAATTGTAGAGGAGCAAGGTCTAATACATAAGAATGTATTTTATAAGTGTATTTTAAGTTTAACTATATGTCATTATGTAGTACAGTTCTCATATGTCATGTTACAACGAAGATGAACATTTACTGCAATGAGCTACTGGAATTCACACGGGATGAACATTTGAGTAAAACAGTTTGTTGTGATGAAGTCCAGTATCGTTTGACCTGATCTACGTGTTAAAGAACATCATGTGATCTACGTGTTAAAGAACATCACGTGATCTACGTGTTAAAGAACATCACGTGATCAACGTGTTAAAGAACATCACGTGATCAACGTGTTAAAGAACATCACGTGATCAACGTGTTAAAGAACATCACAAGATCTACGTGTTAAAGAACATCACGTGATCAACGTGTTAAAGAACATCACGTGATCAACGTGTTAAAGAACATC
>VCRD01004961.1:25992-37533 GCA_006783055.1 Trinorchestia longiramus
AGGGCGGGATAACAGGGCTCTAGACAAACCAGGGCGGGATAACAGAGCTCTAGACAGACCAGGGCGGGATAACAGGGCTCTAGACAGAACAGGGGGGATAACAGAGCTCTAGAGAGATCAGGGCATGATAACAGAGCTTGTTTGCAGTTAAAGTTTCTATCCTGGGAGCTGCAGAATGTTATCCATCGTGGTGTTATCATAAGAAAGTTTATAAGTATTGTGTGCAGTACTAACACAATTATGCGCAGTACTAACACAATTATGCGCAGTACTGTAACACAACCGTGTGCAACACAATACCATACAAGTTATAGTACCATCAAGACACATTTCTTACAATAGATAAAACATACCTGGAATATTTGCGACGCAGATGTCAGTCCTGCAGGCAAGTGTTGCCAGCGTGGAGTGTACGTGTCCCCCCCAGCTCTGATGTGCGCTATATATGATATTCATATATTTTATTATATCGTCTTATACGATTACAGTACATGGTTTTTATAGCTGAAATGTATGTTTGTTTAATTATTTCTAAAAAATCCCAAAACAGTCATACATCAGAATGTGCGTGCGTTCTGTTGAAGTAAGATTTATTCCAGCACTTCGCACACTGTCATAACACGCGCAAACTCTTTCACAGTCTCGTCTCAATGTTCAGTCTGTTTTGTTATGAATTTTTAATGATTTACACAGCACTCGGAGCACCACCGTCCAACTGCGCATACCAACCGCAACTGAGGGACAATGCATAAAATGTTTGCCTCAACATTCGAATTTGTATTCTTTCAAGCTTTAGTTACACTAAATTACTATAATAATTTACTCCCCTAAACGATTAAAAAATTAAATTCAAAGTATTGATATAATATATAAAAACATTTCAGTAATTATTTATGTTTAAAAATGTGATTGTTTTTGCCCTCACAAAATTGGGAAGCTGAAATTTCATCTGTCGTGAAAAGTTTTTCTCTATGCAACATTACGGCTTGAAATGACTCAGAAATTACATTTTTTTGTCCTATTTTGACACATTTTAAATCCTGATATATTAATTAACGATGAAATCATTAATTCTGAACGTATTCCCTTTCTTCCTATGGTTCTTATAACTCAGAAAACAGCTGCAGCACACTTTTGTTCGTACGTTCCGTTAGACGCAGCAGCCTACACTCGAAATGCCTGTACAAATTAAGTATTCATTACTTACTGGTAGATTTTCCTATATACCTCAAAAAATTAGTGAGGTAGGCATTCTAAATGGCATCACTGAAGACCCCCACGCCGATCAGTCGTACAAGTACTGCAAGTGTAGGTTCTTATTTGTTTGTAACTGTCGCCATGGTCAAACTGTTGTTTTCAGTCAGCTTTTCCTTATTCCTGTGTTTAGTAAAATTCTACTGGTCGATAAT
This sequence comes from Trinorchestia longiramus, assembly GCA_006783055.1. NCBI lineage: Eukaryota > Metazoa > Arthropoda > Malacostraca > Amphipoda > Talitridae > Trinorchestia > Trinorchestia longiramus. The sequence goes on from VCRD01004961.1 coordinate 27,402, forward strand.
TATGTTTCCACTATTTGTTTTTAATAATTGCTAATTAGGTTTCTTCTAATTCCTAATTAGATTTTTAAGAATTGCAAATAAGGTTTAAACATTTACTAGTTGATCTATTCTAGATTCTACTAGTTGCTAATTGTCTTTAATAGTTGATACTTTGGTTTCTTCTAGCTGCTCATTGAATTTCTACTACTTATTAAATACAATTCTACTAGTTATTGATTAATATCCGATTAATTGCTAATTAAGGTTCTCTTGATTGTTAATTAAGTTTCTACTAGTTACTAATTGAGTTTCGACTAGTTTCTGATTTAGTTTCCACCCCTACTTAATCAAATTTCTGGTAGTTGCTAAGTTTATAACACGAATTAAAGAAGATTCTACTTAATAGAATTAAGAAAAAGTAGAAAACTCCTACGTTAATGAAAGGAATGTTTTTCACTATTATCCGTGTCCTTATATCATAGTCTATCTTTGTTATGGAGGTACACCTGTTATCTCAGTCCTGCAGGTACACCTGTTATCTTAGTAATTAGCTATATCATTTTTGTGTTATCTTTCCAGGAAAACGGCAATTATTGATTTGGGATATTACACTACTTGAAAGATGATATTGCGTTGCGATATCAGTCTCTCCCTCAGTCTCTCCCTCAGTGTCTCCCTCAGTCTCTCCCTCAGTCTCTCCCTCAGTCTCTCCCTCAGTCTCTCCCTCAGTCTCTCCCTCAGTCTCTCCCTCAGTCTCTCCCTCACCTGGAAAGACTATGAGTCTCATGAACAGCATTTGCTTTCAGTGCCGTGTTGCCAAAGGTGAATTTCCGCGATGCAAATAACCCGGGACACTGAACAAAGGTGTTCTTCATTACTATGTAAAACATGCATGGGAGTGTTCTAGTGTTTTTTATTTCTTTTTTCTAGCAAAACTAAGATTCATTACCTTGTAAACCATTCAAGCGAGTGCTCTAGAAAGATTAGGTTCCATTACTATGCATATCTTTTATGCGGGTGTTTTTTAGGCATAAAAGAGACCCTTCACAGTTCAGTGGTGGCTTAGATTCTAATCATCAGTGCTGAAATCAAAAGAAAATAAAATCTAAACTCGAATGAAGAGAAAAGAGAAATATCTGCTGATGTCAGCAGTCCGAATACTCTTTTCATTCTATAAATGAGTTCTCACACCAGTTCATTTCATTCCAGAACTTGTACGAGTTCATTTGAGTTCTCATACTTATACATTTCATTCTTATACGAGTTCGTTCCATAACGTTAATTCTATAAACTTTAGGGTGGTGATGTATTAGAGTATTGGTCTTTTTGTACTTGTTCTGTGGCTATCATAACAAAATACCCTCGTATGATATTAATAAAACTTATAAGCCTTGACACATTGTGTTAATTCGGTAAGAATTTTACCTGAAAAAATAAATAACCAGCGTGCAAGAGAACAGCTGAGTAAACAGTGTTCTAGTGTTACGAGACTCATGAAGCTGGAACTCAAAAAATGATACAGCAAAATAAAACAAATATAGCTCTGTGAAGAGGATAAAAAGCTGCTTTGTTCTCAACGCAATTTTTTATTTTTCAATCTTGTTTAATTTGTATTGACTTTTCAATTATTTTTTATCTGGGACTAAATCGTTTTAAGTTATGTTTGGTTCGTTTCGGGCCCCGTAATGCTAGGACTCCTAGTGCAAAGAAATTAATGTGCTCAACCAAGGGCAGTTTTTCAGTCAACATCATCACTTCCAGTGCTACACATCGTTGCTGCTGTGCTAGGCTCTCGAATTCTTAAATGAAATTTCAGTGTACAGTACAGGAACAAAACTAACGACATTCCTGCTGTAATAAAACAAAACTAATGACATTTTTGTTGTAAGAAAACAAATCTAATGACACTTCTGCGGTAACAAAGCAAAATTAACTACACTTTTGATGTAAAAAAAAATCTGACGACATTTTTGTTGAGAGGGAACAAAAATAACGACATATTTCCTGTAAAAAATGCTCCGAAGTTCAGGAATTTTGAAATTGGAAAATTCAGATACACAATACCTTGCGTTTTTTAAATTCTGGTGCGCTTCTAAAATGCTGGAATTCACTATTTTATTTTCTCAGCCTAAAATATTCGAAGTTCAGAAATTTGCGAAATGCCTACCAGAGTATTCAGAAATATTTAAAATGTACTACAACTTCCAAGTTCGAAAATATCTAAAATACTGAGACTTTGAAGTCAAATAACATGAATGCGCGTAAAATAAACTCTATAGTAATAAATAAAGCAATGACCATAATATAAGGTTATTTATGGTAAAATAAGGTACTTTACCATTTGATAATGTTAGTGAATCACTTTTGTACTTCAGAATTCTCTTTATGTTCAAGAAAATCTATTTTTGCCCCAAACACTAGGTTTTTGTTCCACAAAATTTTATCTAGGTTTCCGAATATCCATTTCTATACCACATTCATTTTTCTTGCGGACGACACAGGCATAAACGACGTATTTTTTAATTGGGTTATTTGTTCTGAGGCTTTTTGATGCCATATTATTGAAATTTTGGTTGAATTTATGATTTGTCAGAAATACGCAAAGCGTGAATTTCTGATTGTTTGATTGGTCTGAAACATGCAAAGCGGGAATTTCTGATTATTTGATTGGCCTCAAACATACAAAGCTTGAATTTTTGATTGGTTGAATACGACTTGGAACTGTCAACACTACACAGCTGTCGGAATAACTCTCAAACTTCATTCAATGCAAACTTCGTTCAGTTAAATAATGCTAAGATCAGTTTCATTTGAAAGAAATTCAACTTGCACAACCGTCTAAGTAAAAGTTTTTTTTAAGCAATTGTCTATCAGTTTACAGCACACAAAGGGAACTGTGAAAGTCATCAGGATGGATAGTAGCGGTACTGAGAGTAAGAACTAGCGCACAATAGGCATATAATCCCGCTATATAATAACATACATTTTGTTGCCTGCCTGCTTGGTCCGTCTCTCTGTGACGCTCTTAAGGATTTAGAGAAGAGTAAATTTGGGAGGGAATACATGTATTGTAAGCATTGTATTGTGGATACCAAAGGCACATCCTTCAATGTGGAAACTCCTTCACAAAGCCCACGTCCACTAGCAAATCAAACGAAAAATTCAGTAAAAAACACGAGAATTTTTTCACACGTGGATCTACTAGTCAGATTAATATGATAGAACGCTGTTCAGAATATCTGGTGATTAGAAACCACTATTTCAAAATTTCGATTTTTTCACTTTTTTTTTCATTCCGTTTGCAACGCAGAGACCCAAAAAAACTAAGCCTATTAATGAGAAGAAATTTTGGAAATATTTTTTCCAAAATATCTCAAATGTCAAGCCTGAAGCCCTCAAGACCACAACAACAACTCTACACTCTAACGAAGTGACACGGCTACCGTCAATACATTCAACGATGACGGATAAAAACGTATTGCTGTTTTCGTTATCATAAATGTTGAGCAGATAACAATGTCTAAATTTTAGTGTCAAATTCAGAGTTGTGATGCGTTGCTGCCGACTGTCCAATTAAGATCACAAGTTGTGTTTTCAAATCTAGCCTTTGAAATTCCGGGTGGCAAATGTTGGGTGTCCAAATATGAACATTTGTTCACGCTGCATTTTTTCCCAAGGATGTGCTAAACACATGACATTTTTACCATAACATTTATTGACAGCTTGAAAGTTCACACTATCTCGTATGCTTCCATCGCATTTATTGCAACGTATTTTTTGTACCGTATTTGTTATGCTGCACTATTTGTACCGTATTTCTGATACCATATTTTTGTACCGCCCATTTTCCACCGCAACTCTAGTATAATAATAATGATGATAACTTAATAATTTTGTAAACAACAACAAGAATATCAGCAATAGTAGCAACAATAATGTTAATAATGAATAACAATTGAAATCATACTAAGAAATTTATATCAGTATAGACTTCAACAGATGTTGATGTGTTCTTCCTTTGCTCATCACTCCGAGGGATTGCAGAATCCAACAAAGTCAAAGGGATTAGTTAAAAGATTGTTTAAGTTTGGCAGAGCTGTCAATCTGTATCTCGTTCGTGCAATCCTAACTTGTGCTTTGAAGTTTACAGTCCACCGAACTTCCCTCTAAAAGTTCTGCTCTTCAAATGGAGTTTCCATCTACGCCTTCAAGATCTGCACATTTAAATCTCATACGAAACAGGTGTGGTGAGAGAAGAAAATTGAAATCTCAGACTAAACAGTTGTGGTGAGAGAAGAAAATTGAAATCTCATACGAAACAGGTGTGGGGAGTGAAGAAAATTTAAATTACAGACTGAACAGGTGTGGTGAGAGAAGAAAATTAAAACCTCAGACGGAACAGGGCTAATGACAAGAAATTTGAATTTAACTTTTGGTGTTAGAGGAAGTTAAGGAGATGGAAAATCTGATCTCGGAATTTTAGGACTTGTGGGCAGTTCAAACTAGACGGAAGAGTGTCTCCGGGGTGATAAAATTCGTAATGGTTCTTACATTTCTAATTTGTTAAAGGGTTGTGAAAATATTAATAAATTTCAAAAATTATTCAAAAATGACTACAAAATAACGACAGTTCAACTGAGGTGTTGCTATAAAGACTTTTGTTTTCTTAGGTTGTGGGCCAAATGTTTTGCATTAATAACAGAAAAATAACATTGTGTTCAAAAACAACTGATACAAGCCAGCTGATGTGTTCTGTCTTCTCGAAAGCGCTCTTATCTTCCCCACTTCCGCCTTCATAAACAGGAAAGATGAATGTTCGTGACGTAGACAATACAAAATAATTAAAAGAACATATGGTATAAAAGCTAGAAGTTACCTTAAAATACTCACACATCGAATGACGTGAAAAAAATCAAAACATTTTAATGTGAAAAGACATATTGTCTTTGAAAAAAAGTTTTTCAAAGACTAGTTTCATTATTTTAGAAAAAGAAAGGCAAGGTGAATAACCATCAAAAAATCTCTACGTGTCTTAAAATAAAGTATGGGGAAATGACATATAGACCAAACAAATGATTATATAGAACTAGTTCACACACACTTTTTTATGCCTTTTATATTAATAACGTACAGGCGGTATTTATTATCAAAACATGTTCATTTTGAGACACAAAAAACAGCCTTGCGAACTGGTAGGATACTCTGTACTTGGTTTGAATCATGATTCAAGAAAAAAGATTATATAGTACTAGGCCACGTGAGCGTTCTTTGTGTATCTTAAAGTACACAAATTACATGGAAGTGCTACATGGACCAAACAATAGCATAACACTAACTTTCTGTCCACTAGTGGACTTGCGTAGAACCACTTCAGTCCACGACCGCGACATGTTGACCGACTCAAGCGAGGCTTTTAGCAAATTGAATTTTTCAATTACTTCTCGAGGCGTTTCTGAGACTTCTTCTTTTGGACCCTTGTGTGCGATGAAAGTAATACCGGACTTGTTTACCCTGCAGTTAGCCAGCCAAAAGAGCAATAAGGTTTCGAGAGAGCATTTCATTCATGATTACCTTTTTGGCATCACTACTCAAAAGTGAAACAAAACTTGTTGCAGGAGAACTTGAGCGATGGAAAATTTAATTTTGTGTTCATTAGTCGAAGTTTTAAATGAAATGAATTGCTGAAAAACTTATTTTTGAATCAAATCAGACAATAGACGCCGGACGTTGTAATAAATAGACAAAAAGTGAAGACGGGGGGAGAGTGGAAGAGGGATGAGGTAGCGTTTGAATGTATTCAGACCCTAAATTAGTTAATATGTTTAAATGTCTTTCATACTCGAAGGTATAACCTGAAATTAAACGATACAAAATAAGTGTGCAGTTACATTCAACCCTATATAATATTTCCTTGAATTTGGGATTCTCACTCGGTTATATTCGCTAAAAGTTAAACTTTTTGACTTTCGCACATCTTCAAGCCTAATGATGATCCTATCGACACTAATATTTTCATTGAGTTTTTGTGTGAGTTATAAACCACAGGAGAGTTAAAGTGCAGGCGAGAAATCATGTCAGTCAGAAGTGGGCCGCCGGTGGGAGCAACTCAAACTTTTGTCTTCGACGAGACTTGTAATGGAATTATGGAGGGAAATCATGGATGAAAAGCAGCTACGTGCAACTGACTTGATGGGATCTTACTTATTTACGAGTAATTTTTTTAGTACGTATGACGTACAACTATGATTTTACAATATTTATGTAATGGATACTTACAATATTTATACGATGTTATACAATATTCATACCATGATCATACAATATTTAGACGATGGTTTTTACCATATTTATATGTTGTTATGAAATGTTTAAGCGATGTTGTACAATATTTGCACGTTTTTTATGGTTACATCGTAACTAATGTATATGATATGTTAAAATTCATATATGCCTGTATAATTATGTTATATACGTTAAAACACATTAAGAATTGATAAACATGAAGCACGTTTTGCAATAAGTGTCTTGGAAATAATAGTTAAAGTAAATGATAAATATCAATAATGGTTATGTTATATAAATATGAATGGTAGTAAGTCCAAATTAAATTTAAATACTAAATGTAGCAAATAAATATGAATAATAGTGATAACAAATATATGTAAATGATATGTATCGTAATTGCATGTATATACTAGTTTTAGCAAATAAATATAAATTATAGGTGAAGTAAATAAATGTAAATACTTTTTATGATAAATAAATGTTAATAATAGTAATTGCAAATAAATGTAAATAGTACATAGGCTAAACAGATGTAAATAATAGTAATTATAAATAAATGTAAACAAAAGTGATATCATATAAATGCATAGTCGTTTAAAATAATGATAAAATGTACATAATTTATAACACTCAAACCATTTTTTAACTTTATACTTACGCATAGTTAGCTACACAATGGGTCTTCAACAAATATTTAAGGTTATCTAGTAAAAAAAGTTGAGGCTTCGTTAGAATTAGGAAATTAAAAATACTTTAAAACAGACCTAAATATTTACAGTTCAGCATACGCAGTTCAACACACTATCAACATATTCAGTTGAACACACATTCTACATACACACTCCAACATACACAGTTCAACATACACGCATCAACACACATTCGACATCCATAACTCAACACACATTCAACATACACATTCAGCATACACATTGAACACACATACAACACACACATTCAACATAAATTCAACATAGGCATTGAACAAGCATTCAACATACACATTCAGCATACACATTCAACACACATAGCTCACACCATCGGACACTGCGTGGTCTGCGGTCGTTCAAATTCTGAGCGGGTCGAAACGTTGTCATGGCAACCACAAGCAATATAACTCCTCGGATTTATTTTTGAACCTATTGAGGCCTATTCCCCGTGGTAGTCTGAGTACAGCCTATTGAGGCCTATTCCCCGTGGTAGTCTGAGTACAGCCTATTGAGGCCTATTCCTCGTGGTAGTCTGAGTACAGCCTATTGAGGCCTATTCCCCGTGGTAGTCTGAGTACAGCCTATTGAGGCCTATTCCCCGTGGTAGTCTGAGTACAGCCTATTGAGGCCTATTCCCCGTGGTAGTCTGAGTACAGCCGTCAGGCATGCTAGTATACTATCATCATGGTGGACTATTTTGAAGGATAAAAATAGATTGAAATACTCAAGTAACCCTGTTATTCAATACACTGATTGCATAAGTTTTATAATTACAGCTCATGGTTGTCTAAAACGTAAATTCAAATCATTATATTCAATTAGAATGAATGATGTTTAGATCAGGCATTTTAAACGTAGATACTAATTTTTTAACGGATACATTGTTTGTATCGTAATTTGAAGAATATGTTTTATATAATGTGTCGAGAGTGATTGATAGAATAATTGAAAATCGTGTGAAATTATTCATAAAGTAACTAATAGGCCCACACGGGAAAAATTTAGATGTTGCATGAAAAATTGTATTTGGCTTTTCAGTCTGCCACTTTTCTGTGGACACCGTCTTTCCGGATGAGTTTCTGAGTTGGACTAGAAAAATATAAGAAATCATAATCAAAGGATAAGTATTTATGATGCAATGAGTAAATACTCTTAGGGATAAATAGATATATTTCATAGCAAACTGCGCCAACGAAAATTTAATTCAACTCAATACCTCTTTCAATAACCTAATACTAACACAAGGAAATACTAACCGTTGCCAGTATACTGAACGTTGTGTGATACTGTACTGTGTAATACTGTACTGTGTGATGCTGTACTGTGTGGTGCTGTATTGTGTGATGCTGTACTGTGTGGTGCTGTACTGTGTGATGCTGTACTGTGTGGTGCTGTACTGTGTGGTGCTGTACTGTGTGATGCTGTACTGTGTGATGCTGTACTGTGTGATGCTGTACTGTGTGGTGCAGTACTGTGTGATGCTGTACTGTGTGATGCTGTACTGTGTGATGCTGTACTGTGTGGTGCTGTACTGTGTGATAGATTAGAATAGAAAACTAATGTATTTATTTAATTTATTATTTATTTATTACTCTAATTATTTACGAAACTATGTATTTATTTTTGTATAACCAATAAATATTTTATTTATCTATTCATTCAATTATATGTTTATGAATATATGTAAACATTTATTTATTCAGTTATTTGTTCATATGTTCATATGTTGATTTATTCATTTTTTCCTCAATTAGTTATTTATTTTTCTATTGATGTATTTTTTGGAATTTTTTTCTATGCGTACATATTTTTTTATTTGAAACCTTCACCCTGCACTAGTATGTCACACGCACTATCAAACCTAATTCGTCATAAAATAACTTGCCTTCAGAAATCTATGTTATTGAAACTTACTACATCACCCATGCCATACTACGACTCTATGGAATAGTAAATCACTGTCCAAACCAAGACAAAGCTAACCTACACAACTGTATGAACTCCTCTAGACTCTAACCCTACATACATCTGAACCCTAGCAGCTCAACCCCACAACCCAACCAACATTTCATCTCGGCTCCACCAAGACAACCAGCCAACAACCTCAACCTTATAATGTAATACAACACCACACCACAGCACCACAATGATGGTTGCAACACCACACCACAGCACCACAATGATGGTTGCAACACCACACCACAGCACCACAATGATGGTTGCAACACCACACCACAGCACCACAATGATGGTTGCAACACCACACCACAGCACCACAATGATAGTTGCGCAGAACACCATCTAATGACGCTCTTCTCACCGTTGCCAAGGCAACCATGAAGTTCCTGTGAGTCCGTCTCCCTCCTCTTCTCTCCATTTCTCTCTCCCTCTCTTTTCTTCTTTGTGTTCTCTCTTCACCTGCATTTCATCGCATGTTCTCTTTCCTGAACTGTCTCTTCATCAAAAAGGTTTTTAAATCTTATTGTCACTGTCCCTCACCAACATCGATGTTCAATAGTATTGACTACGCAGTAGGATCATATGGAGAGGGCAAGTTTTCTGTTACTATACTCAAACTAATTACTCATTCACTATCACGCTTATATGATGACTATTGTCTCTATCTAGAATGCGTACGAATCAAATATTGTCATATCCATCAGGTAACTTAAATCTGCAAAGAAATGGATGGAGTCTACATCAATTATAAAGTTTCCCCGGTCTTTCAGGTTAGTTATGGAAAGTTCATTTACAAGCTGACGTTTGAGAGACTACAGCTTTATTATCGGATGAAATTCCTGTTTGCAAAAAGCAGTGTGCTTTTCGATCAAAAGTTATGTAACAGTGAAGTAACCGTCGTTGTAAATATACATTGTTTCAAGATTAAATAACAGTAGTCTTTTCATTTGAAATCATTTTCAAAACTGTTATTCGTACAAATAATAAGATGATCTTGGTAAGTTTGTTGACAAATAAAGACTACTTCAAGTGAAACTAAGCATACTTCATTTATTCTTTACAGCAGGGTAAAATACTTGGCTAGGTCCACTAGTTTTCTAATACCTATTATTGATACTACTAACTATCGGTAAATCTTCTAAAATTCATTGTAAATTAGTATAGGTCATTGTAAATATCACTGATCTTGTAATTACTGG
>VCRD01004962.1:13225-39393 GCA_006783055.1 Trinorchestia longiramus
GACGGCCGCCTAAAGGAAGGAAGGCCGCCTAAAGGAAGGAAGGCCGCCTAAAGGAAGGAAGGCCGCCTAAAGGAAGGAAGGCCGCCTAAAGGAAGGAAGGCCGCCTAAAGGAAGGAAGGACGTCTAGAGGAAAGAAAGACGTCTAGAGGAAAGAAGGACGTCTAGAGGAAGGAAGGACATCTAGAGGAACGAAGGAAGGAAGGAAGGAAGGAAGGAAGGAAAAAGGGCAAAAGAAGGACAAACAAAAACAAGGAAGAAGGCCAAAAAGTAAAAGAGCTTAAGACAAGAGAGATGATCAAAGATCTTGAAAGAATAAGGACAAAAATAAGTCAAAGAGAAAGAAGGATACATAAAAGGTAAGGGTGATAAAGAGGTGATGGAGTGATGAAGGGTACTGTGATGCACAAAAAATACCAGTAGATAATAGTAGATAATCAGTAATGAGCACATACATGTTGTAATGGCTGAATTTACTAAGGAACACAAGACAGATGTAGAGGCTGAGCTGCACATCACTGTGTCAAGTTTCCGTCCACATCCAGCAATCCAGCCACGTGAAGCTCCATGAAAATGATCGCTTAATCTGGATACAAGATGCGAATGTTGGAGGATCAGTGATTGTTGGGGAACAAGTGATTGTTGGGAAACAAGTGATTGTTGGGAAACAAGTGATTGTTGGGGAACAAGTGATTGTTGGGGAACAAGTGATTGTTGGGGAACAAGTGATTGTTGGGGAACAAGTGATGGTTGGGGAACAAGTGATTGTGGGGGGGGCAAGTGATTGTGGAGGGCAAGTGATTGTAACAACTAATTGATGAAGAGGAACACTAGTCTCAGAAGGATAGCAAGTTTGGATGAAGAGAAACATGAATAAATAAAACATGGAACATCGTGGCGCTACGTGCATGAAAATGAACGACTTTATGGAACACGCATACAAACATCAAGAAAATGTGATGTGGGAAATGAGGGAAAAAAAATACTATGGAAAACTTGAAAATGACACAAAAAAATGTAATGTGTAGTTAAGAAGTATAGAATACACGTAAGTAAAAAAACCACACAGAAAAAATGAAAAAAAACAAATGACGTCAAGGAAATAAGTTTAAAAGAAGAGGTGAGAGAAAACAGAAAAATAGATGCAATAAAATATATGAGAACACGTGAAACAATCGCAAAGAAACGCAAAATAAATAGAAAAGTGCATAACTGACCGATCGTAGAGAGAAAAATAGAATGAGGTTGTACAAACGGCACGAGTTAGAGATGCACGGACACAAAGAATTAGAGGACATGCCGTGTTTATCATCAACATCATAATCGTTGTCATTCAACTGAAGCACCTCAATATTATCAGCCTCAACATTCAGTACTTGAATAATGTCATCTGAATTAAGAAACTGATTTGGAATCTTCTACAATTTAGTCAAAAAATTGTTGGCTAAATTGAAAATATCAGAGAACATGGGGAATTTATCCTACAAAGGGAATAACTACATTTCAACGTTTTTATAATCGAGAACTTATTATGAAAAATGCTAACCCTCTTGTGTCGAAATTGCCTCATGGACTGCCAGATTATAATACATTTCATATATAAAACAAATGTTTCGCAGGTTTGAGTATTTATCTCAATGCGCTTGTATCCTAAATACTCAAAATACTGCCAGTTGTGCCCTGAAACTGATCAGTCATAGAAGTATTTACCTCAATGAGCTTGTATCCTAGATACTCAAAATACTGCCAGTTGTGCCCTGAAGTTGATCAGTTGTACACATACAACTAAAGTGAACATTTTTTCTACTGAGAATAAAAAATATCGGTAAACTTACCACTATCTCAAACATAACACGTACTATTTAACAGCTTTCTAAATTTCACTACTTAAATATATATCAATTTTTTTCGTTTCACAGTCCAATAATTCAATTGAGGACAGATAGGACGTAAAAATAAGCGTGACGAAACTAGCGCTTACATGGAAGCGGACATGGATGCCAGTAAAATCTATTGCAGTAACTAGCAGCAGTCTGCACTAATACCGCCTTCAAGAGCTACTCAATGAAACACCACAGCGGGTGCAACTATGGTCTTCGTGATTAGATGAGAGAAACTGCAGATGCATGACTGCCCCTACAGGCATAGCTGGAAGAAAAGCATGCTGCCATGTAAGCTACGCATCTGAACGTTAAGTCTCTATACGAAGCCTGCTGGCTACTTCACCCCTGGTAGCGTCTGTTTATCAATAAATAAAAAGGCTAATTTACACATGTAAATGGACTCATGACGTGCATCCTTCGTAAATAGCGTCGACAAGCCTAATGATTGCGTAAATGACCAAGTAAATTATATGTCGTCTAAACGTAAATTGTGAAGACAAAACGATGACATATCCCACGATGAGATGCAATAAACACTAAAAAATAGATCTACAAACACAAATAAAGAACAAAAAGCGGAAAAATGCACCGCAGCTACACATAACGAATATGAAAAAACGTAACGAAGCTGGGAGAGTAAGCAGTCAAAAAATGAAGAAGAAAATTAAAGGCCAAGTTTATAATCAGTACAGAAAGAGAGGAGAGGATCATATGGAAGAACGTAACCATCAAAATAAGTGAACTCGGGGAACTAAGGATAACGAGCATGATAAAGAGGATCACCAGTAATAGAGGAGGAATCACCAGCGGAATAACAAGAATAACAAGCAGGACAACAAGGATGTAAGACAGGTAACAAACAGAATATGAAGCAATGATGAAGGCAGAGAAGGTGACAAGGGCGCTTGAGATATTGTGGGCACAATGAACCACAAGAAGAAACTTATTTGAGTGAACTCCGTTACAATGGCAGCGCTGGGAGAACTCCCAACATTGGCTACCATCATCAAGAAAGTGACTCGGGTAAGAACCACTAAGTGGCCAATGATGACATCCACAATGCCCCAATGTACCCTCATAATACAGAAGATACAGAAAGATAGCAGCTAGGTAGCGCCCCAAGGGTAGAGGGTTTGGCGACAACGTGAGTATGTTAGCGTACACTTTGAGGATCGCGCCAGTATGGAGCGGGACAAGGAGTCTGTAGACGCTGGTGATGCACAACGGAGGTCTTCAACAGGCGTCTCTCTCCCACTCGCGTCTTTTTGGGGGCCCGGCGATGCATTACGGCCCGCTTTTGAGGTCGTCGGCGTGGCTCGTTTCAGATCCGAGAAAAAGGAATCGGATGATTTGGTGACCGTTGGAGACGACGCATGAGTAGACATGGTAGTGACTGGCGAAATTTGGGTGGAAGATACAAGCGTCGAGATGGACACAGCAGTGCTTGTGTTAGACGGAGCACCCACAGACGTGGACGAAACTTCCACAGAAGTGGACGAAACTTCCACAGAAGTGGACGAAACTTCCACAGACGTGGACGGAACTTCCACAGACGTGGACGGAACTTCCACAGACGTGGACGGAACTTCCACAGACGTGGACGGAACTTCCACAGACGTGGACGGAACTTCCACAGAGGTGGACGGAACTTCCACAGAGGTGGACGGAGCAGCCACAGAGGTGGACGGAGCAGCCACAGAAGTGGACGGAGCAGCCACAGAAGTGGACGGAGCAGCCACAGAAGTGGACGGAGCAGCCACAGAAGTGGACGGAGTAGCCACAGAAGTGGACGGAGCAGCCACAGAAGTGGACCACGACATTGTGGAGGTGGACGTGGATGAGGACCATGTAGAAAATGAAGCTTCACCTGGAGGCAAGTGGCAGATTTCAAGAGGAGACTCAGATCGCACAGCCGACAACGGGGTTGGTGCGCAGTCGAAATTGTCACTGAAGCAGAGCTTTAGCTTTGGCTTTATTGTTGTAATTGAAGGAGACAAAATAGATGTAGATTGTGCAGTAAATGAAGAAGACACTGAGAAGGAAGAGGTAGAAGTAGATAAAGACATTTGTGGCACTAATACAGATGACAACGCCCCTAAAGATATTGGAAGATCTAAACTCTGGTCTACTTTTTTTTCCTTCGTGTTTTCATACCCCATAAATGGAGGTCTTTTTTGAGCTACCTCGAGTAAGTTCTGGGCAGTCTTCACTTGTTTATCAGAAATTTGCTTTTGTTTTAAGGAAGAGCCTAACATTTTTTTATTGGAATGCACTTGTACTTTAACACTCGTTGGCTGCTTTGGTTGCTGTTTGAAGGGCCAAAAACTGCGTTGCTTCGGAGAAGTGGAAATGGCTACAGCCTCTGCCATGGCTGACTCAGTATCACACTCAACTGTCTCCGAAACTTCCTCAGAACACTCGTCGTCGATATCAGAATTAGTGGTGAGTGATCTCACACTCAATCCTTTGAAATCACTCACATCCTCATGAAATGACAAGCCAGAGCTACTGGCGTCAACATTCGGAGAGTTACGGGAAAATTGTCCTTCAAAGTTTAATTTCGCACCCGCCCACGGGTCTTCTCCATCCGAAGCAAACCCACAACATTTTGCAGCTATACTGGACTCTGCACCACCACCACCTGCAACAGCAGAACTCCACGGGTCGTTTTGAGCGACCAAAGGGACATCTGGAAACTCATTCGGATCGGCATTGGGGAAACGATCACTAAGAAACCGGCCAGTAAAGAAATCGTCCGGTAACCTCGCGTTAGAAGCTTTAGGCTGGATTTCAGTAGTAGCAGTTCTCAATGCGAGAGCTGGAGAATGTCGGTCCTCGTCAGCAAGCTGGAAGGCCCGAGGAGAGCACACAGAGGACTGAGCGACATCAAAAGAGCAAGAGCTCAGCACAACACGGTCATCAAAGTTCAACCAGTTTTGGGTACAGGACTGACCCGGAGGCTTTTTTCTAGACCGGGAACAGTCAAAGTCCGCAAAGGCATCTAAGAACCGGTCCTCATCTTCATCAGAATCATCAGTGGCAGCAGAAGCACCAGAAATATTAGTGGCAGCAGAAGCACCAGAAATATCAGTGGCAGCAGAAACACCAGAAATATCACGAGTTGTCGATTCCAAATGAGAGTCGTTTATTTTTCTCACATCGAGGTCAGAGTCGAGCGGAACTGTAGGTTTAGAAGTAACACTGATGGATTCTAATGGCATTTCAAATCTCTCAGTGATGAGCGACTTCAAAGGCTCAATATCAACAGTTTCAGATGAAATCCTAGTTTCTTGATTAGGTAACAAGACTGACTCAGCAACGCCTTCCTGACCCACTGAATTTTCAGACTCAAGAGTGAGGTCAATGGGCAAGCTTGACTCCGAAACAGAGCCAAAATTCTCAGGGGAGCTGGATGTTTCATTGGAGTCTGGATGTGTACGATCCGCGTTGACAGGCTCTTTGTTTTCTGCTTGTGTCTCGCCAGTCAGAACTCGTAATTCTGCAATTTTCAATGAACATGGACCTGATGCATTTGCTCCCTCAGTAAAGTCTTCAGAAGAACTAAAAAACTGCGTATTGATACTTGAAGAAACTGAAAGAACTTTGGACTCATCAGGGCTAATGCAAATCTCATCAACGATACAAGGTGAACTAACATGACATGCACAAAAATCAGCCTCAGAAGACTTTAAATTACAAGGTCTGAACACGCAAACACCAGTTCCAACACTGCAACTGGATTCCAACTGAGCAACAGCACCAGAAAGAGGCGTTGATGGTCCAGAGTTTTCAACTGATGATAAACACAACAATGAGTGTGCAGGTGTATCTGGACTTACCCTCTCACTCACAGGAGCAGACTTACTGGTAGAATCATCTAAATCAATGGAATGTGGGTCAGGTTCTTCACTAGCTGAATGATCATCACAAGGTTTAGTACTTGCATCAGTGATGGAATGTACAATAAACGCCTCGCTAGAAGAATGTTCCCTCGAGGAATGTAGGTCACAATCTGCCATTAGGGAATGTTGAACATTAATATCAGAGTCTTGAACTACAGTTTTTTTCAAAGACTGTTCACTCTGACCCTCCAATTTGGAATGTTTCGACGCCTTTTCAAGCGAGAGTTGAATGTTTACTTCATCACTTGAGGGCTTGTCAAACTGCTGAAATGAGTTGCTTCCAAGAGCTGTCGATTCTGTGAGGTTGGCTTTTGAATCACCAGCAGGCTGATGGTCAAAGAACTTTGCTGCTACAGGAGCGGGAGCTTTTGACTTGGAGCCTTCCTGTTGTGCCCTAGGACCAGTGGGTGGCGGAAGTTTCCCTCGGCGGAGTGAGAGTCGAACAGGAATGGGGGGAGGAGGAGGGAGGAGTCTCCCACCGCCCTGGGGAAGTGCTGGCAAGGACCTGTTCATGGCTCGCCGGAAGGGGACCGGGGGTGGCAGGTCAGCAGAGTACCCTGAAGATAACGGAAGTTTTAGCTTTGGACTGTTCATTAAATATACAACACGAAGAAATAAGTTTCTTCATGCTTCTGTAACCACACAATAATGGTGCTCAACCCACAACCATCAAGGACTGCAGACCAAGAAGACACAATACCTGTAGGGACGTGACAGTTGAGAGGTGAATTCCCCCAGGCAAAACACCCAGAACTCTAACTCCGGGCAAACATTGAGACAAATAACAAGATTTCTTCTGCCGTAAGAATCCACGATGTTAGAAAAAAATTAACAGTAATTGTTTTTTCACGTTCATATGAAACACTGGAATTAAAAAAATTAAAGTCTTGATACCGAAACAGCATAAAACTTTCTCACTATCTCAAAAGTAAATTTAGGTTCAAACAATCATAATAGGAATTCAGAGAGGACACATACTATGATGTTGCAAGGGTAAACCAGGAGGAGCTATCACACCTAGCTAGATCTCTAACTCAACAGGAACCTATGTGACTCACTAATAGCCCGAGTTTGAACTCTTAACTCTTTTTTGACCATCTGCACGGTAAGAAGGGATGATAGTGCGGAGATACAGTAGAACCTCGGTTAACGAACGCCTAGGATAACGAACAAATCGGTAAACGTTCAACAATTTCGCTAACAACAAATTTTCGGATAACGAACAGCAAGACAAAGAACCTACGCAGCATCCCAACCTCAGCCGCGCTCGAGACGTTGTTGTGGTCGGGCGTTACCTGTTTTTATCGTGTTGCATCCGTGTTATTGTTATTTTAGTGCTTTATTTGCATAATATAGCTCTCAAGCATGTCTCCACCGAAGGTTAAAAGTGACAGTAGTAGTATGATGAAAAGGCATAGGCCAACAATTGAGATAAAGATAGAAATTATTTCAAAGTAAGTTTTTTAATGTTTAAATGATTTCTTTAAGATTTTTATTTAGCACTTTCTTTACTGTATTATACAGCATTTCTCATTTAAAAAACATACCTATAGGTTATATGTCATTGATAGCAGCGGATTAATTGGGGATCAGAACCAATTATTTCTATTTCCATTGTTTCTTATTGAAAAAATTGATTCGGTTAACGAGCGTTTCAGTTAACGACCAGCTTTCAGGAACAGATTGTGGTCGTAAACCGAGGTACTACTGTACTTTTACTAATTGATAGTCATCTCACTCAAAACAAACAAAAAATTATAAATATGATATAACACCATAGAAGCCATAAAATCTACACGGGCATGAATGAATTATAACACCCCAAAAACAGAAATAAATGGAATACAAAAAAATCAGGAACACGTGGTCCAAAAGATCTTCTACATTCATACTTTAAAATTAATTTTTCTAGTATGGTTTTAATTATAAATCAGTTCAGAGAAAAAACAGCCCACTATAGATTTATGAAAATCTAGCGGTGGAGTACAAATGTCGAATCAACGTCACTTAATAAATTAAAAATGAACTAGTAGAAAATGGATAGTGAAACCAACCTGGAAAAGCCCAACAGTAGTTTTTTTTTTACCTATGAACATGACAGACCAACATGAAAACGACAGACCAACATGAACATGACAGACCAACATGAACACGACTAAACTGACACACTAATAGAAATTAACTAGCAAGAGGTAACATGAGCCAAGCGTCAAAGAATTTAGTGCAGTAATAATATAACAAAATCAGTAATAAGTGCTGCCTTGCATCACTGACAGTGGGATCATTTGGTGGCAGGCATAACAGAGCAGGATTAGGAGTGTTCATAATACATGAAAATAAAATATTACACAAAAACAAAAATACCATAGGTCTAATTTTAGAATTTGAACGGCGGAGTAGGAATCTCGAGTTGCCCTTTAATAATCTGACGGTGAATGTTAACTGAAACGATAATTATCTTTTCCGTTATAATTGACGTGCGAGGTGTGAGGGCGTTGTTGACCAATTAAATAGAAGAAACCCAAGACTTTGATCTCAGTCAATAAAAATGCCTCAACCTTGCAGTTTAAAATTGTTCAGCTTACAAATTGGTTGACACACCATGAAACATCACATGTATCACCCCACACAAACAAATTGCTGTGATGTGATCCTCACTTTATTCTCCATTGAAACAAATTAATATCTTAGAATACATAACACGGATGATATACAAGTTTCTTGCTTTGTTGAGGACAGTTAGCTTGAGAGTGTGGGTACTCCCCTCAAAAATAAAGGACATGAGGCATTCGTGGGTAGAATTAACAGACCCGATGTCCCATGAGCGCCTCAAAAGCTCACACAGCGTCCAAGTTTGTGTGGCACACAAGCACAAACTTCATCTAAATCGTCACTTCGTTTAAAATAGAATAGAATAAAGCAATGGAAACGAGCCGTTTGGCCCATTCTTAGGTTGATACCCAAGTTTGTAGTGCTGTGCGTGGTATGTGCACCATCTAAATCATTTTAACTTTAATTTAAACAAAGTCAAGTTCAATTTAAAATAAAGATCGGCCATGTTCTAAGTTTTCAGTTCCAGGCATGAAAAGTGTTTTCGTACACCTCCTTCGAATGGTGTTGAAATATGACTGATCTCACTGTATTCAAAATCCTTCCTATTGGGACACGCTCTTGACCAAGTCTTCTTATGAATGAAAGAATAACACAACTTGCGGAAATATAAGTAACCCATAAATGTGCTAGATACAGAATTAAAATATTATAGAACAGCACAGTTTCTTGAAATACATTTGTTATCGTAAATTGAAACATGATGAAACCGAGTAATGCTCCTTTGAAATTTATTCATTTTAAAGTGAACTTGACATTTTAAATTGAAGTTAACATTATAAATTGAAGTTAACTCATTTCAAAATGAAGTTGACTCATTTTAAATTGAAGTTGACTCATTTTAAATTGAACTTAATTTACTTTAAATCGAAGTTAGAAAGGCCTCGAGACTGTAGAGGGAAATTTTAAATTTTGTGACCAAATCTTCTCATTTCAACAATAAATAACTTCAACTTCTTTTGGGAAGAGGTGATCTGTTCCACTCTTTATAGAACCCAAAGTAGGCAGTGTTGAAAATTAAGATAAAATATTCAAGAACAAAAATTATAACTTCCCTTAGCAACTGAAAAGATCAGCAAAGTCAGCTCTGTCATGACAGTAAATCCAAAATAATTGATCTCAAATCATTGAAACACTGAGCAGGGGAAAAATATAAGGCACCTTCATTTAGTACCAGCAGCTAGATAGCGCCCTCAAATTTACACGAGCACACATGATAATTTAATGGACCCGTTAGCAACACGAGTACAGTGAACTTAACCCTTTAATGAACAAATTATTTTCACGCTCATCGAAATCTAGCGCAAATTACCACTCATTTTTACGTAATTAACCGTAATTTTGAACGAAACATTTAGAATATGAGACTAAGGGGGATGATCATCTCTGGGCACATATGTTCCCATCTGGCATTAATGAGTTAAGTCAGAGAGACTTGACTTGGACCACTCCAGAAGAGCTGCAAGCCTCGCTGTGAGTAGAGTTTTGAGGCACCCACCAAAGAATATAATAACGCTACACAAGCAACAACCCACACGTACCCAACAGCCCGTCACAGGACAACGCCCTCCTCAACTGCGATGACTCAATCCGCGTGTGCTGGCTTACAAGGCTGTTTTTGATTAGATGCTCATCACTTGATAGGTCAACGGTCACTGGCCGTTGACCGTCGTTGATTGGTTGGGAGGAAAGCTGCTCACTATGGAATATATTCATTGGTGGATGAGTTGATGCCTGCTGGCCAGGTGGAAGTAAAGATATGGGTTCATCGACGCCGGCTGATTCCTTCTTGTCCTCGTGGCTGGTTTTGTATTTATTGCTATTTTCAATGGAAAAAACAACATCAAGGACATCACGCCCACATGTATTACAGCTAGAATTATTACACTTACAATCACCAGTGTCACACTTTTTACCAACATCATCAGCTCGATCAAAATTATCATTCCCACAATCTAAATCATGGCCACAATCATTACCACGAATGACACTACAATCACTAAGATCGTTGCTACGGACACAATCATCATTATAATCATCACAATCACCTCCACGATAAGCGTCACTGACAAGACAAATATCAAGACCAGAGAGATCAAAATTCTTCCCGAGGTCTGTGCCCCAGGACAATGACACGCCTGGTGAACTGGTCATGAAACGTCCACCACTGTGAGAATCAGGTGGTTGCAGCAAGGTAGAATCAGTGTCAGGCAAGAGGAAAGAAGAGGAAACAATAGAATCAGGTACCTTAGATGGCAAGGATTTTAGGCATGGCAGTGTCGAACCTATGGCCGGGCTCGACAATTCGTCAGTAGAGACTTTATTTTCAAAACTAGAACCACCTGAACCACACATTTTCTCTTCCGCTTTCGATGACACTAAAACTAAAGACCCTTCAGATGCGTCTTCGGACTTACTTACAATGCTAAGAGATTCTTCAGTTTTTGATTTACTGCCTGAGATTCTATCGGTAAGCTCCCTAAAACAAATCCCAAAATTTTGGACGGGAGATTCATTTGCACTAGTGTCAACCTCCTGTGAGCGGCTCTGTGCGTAGTCGGCATAATGTGACACATTTGAAACTATACGTAGGTTTGCATTACATGGAGGTGTTTCAAGATATTTATTTCCACGACCAGAAGTAGTTGGAGATCCAAAGGCTATTGACTCGATGCTGACCTCGGCGCTCAATCTTCTTCTTATTCTCTTTTCGCTGAGCGACATCAGTTCACCCTTGGGAGACACATACAGATCCAAGTAAGAGCTGTGAAAACTGATGTTGCCTCGGCCTCGTTCATTTCCAGTAGGCGATTCAGCTGAATCCAGAGACGTATCAAGGTTTTCTGAAGTCACATGGGTCCTGGGGACTATCCTGCTATGAAACGCACATTCATCTCGCTTGCAGTCTTGAGACAGCTTTGAAGGCAAGTGTGTCATAGACAGAAAGTGGTTCATTCCAGAGAAAGAACTTTTAACCAGTTTGTCACTCTCCCTTACAGCGTTGAGATGCTGCAATGATGCAGAGTAACGTCGGTGCAAGTTTGCACCACCACTACCACTATGAGCAATGGTGAATATCGGTGACCCATGTACCTCGGTAAGGTTTTCGACATCAGAACACAGAGCAGCGTTTGAATCATCACAAGGAGAGACAGATTCCGCCAAATTATTTGAAGAAGATCGCAACACCAGTGTGGGAAAACTCAGACCACCACCAGCACTAGCGCTGTGATCAAGCTTAGCGCTGTAAGCTCGAATTTTACTGTCGTCGGCGCTAGCGCGATATGGGTGAAACCCTGACACTTTCATGGTGTGTTTGTTGTCTCGATGAAGCTCACCCAAACTAACCAGGGGCTGAGGAACCTGACATTCAGCCTCAGATGAAGCTCTAACTTCAGAGCAGTCAGTGTCAAGTTTTCCGGAGTTTTCTTCCGGAATAAACTTTGTCGAAATATTTTGTGGTTTACCGTTGCATTCCTGTTGTAACTGTTCGTTATTGTAACTGCGCTCCCCATCGCTACCACTGCCCAGTTTTATATCTTCACAACTGGTAACCCTGCAACAGCCATCACCATTTTCGCCAGTCCCCAACGACCTCTCAACATCACCACAAGCTGAAGTCTGGTCAACATTATCCTGAAGGAGAGATTCCAGATTCGGCCCTCCCACGGCCTGTTGCCTAGCGGGGGACTTGCTGAGGCGCCACTCGCGAAAGTTGATGGGAATGGAATATAAGATGTTCGTGTTTTTCTCCACAACACCAGAAGACTCTTTTTTGGAGGTAGCTACCTTCTTTGTCTCCCGAGCTTGTTTCACTGTTTTCGAATCTTTGGCTTGTTTCGTGTCTTTTTTGCTTTTACTAAACCTAAAAGTAGGGTAACT
Source organism: Trinorchestia longiramus (assembly GCA_006783055.1). Lineage (NCBI taxonomy): Eukaryota > Metazoa > Arthropoda > Malacostraca > Amphipoda > Talitridae > Trinorchestia > Trinorchestia longiramus. The sequence continues at coordinate 25,500 of VCRD01004962.1, forward strand.
GCCCTTATCACGTTTAAATGCCCCTTTACCACTCGCTTTGAGGCTGTCACCCACTTCTTGATGGACACTGAATGGTGTTGACAGAGACTCAGACTTGCTCTCATTAGGAGCACTGCGCTCTGCCAACACTTTAGCATCGGTGGACTTGCAGGCCGGCAGGACATACTCCACTGCCTTGTTCTCCTTGCCCTTTTTGCGCGCATCCCTGCTGCCCTTGCTAAACCTAGCAGCGCTCAGCGCGGACGCTATGCTTCCAAGCCGGGACCTGTGAGGGGAACTAGCATTGCTGCTCGTGTTAGCAGACCGACCGCTGTCGACAGTCGTTGGAGACTCAGTGCTCGACACACCAAGACTAGGCGACTCCCAGCCATGTTTCCTTGCATACTTTACCTCGTCATCTTGAGGTTTCTTCAGTACACTAGAGTTGTGCTCAAGAACACTTCCAGATGTTAAACTGGAACCTGCCGCTTCCCGAAACGGTAAAGTTTCAAGGGGCTTAACTTTGGTGTTGATAGAAGAAGCTCCCCGAAGTTCAGGGCTTTTACTCTTTCTCAGGAAGAGACTCAACCCCCCAATGACGCTGTCCCTGTCAGAGCGGATGTGAGTCCTCCAGACGCTCTTGCGAACAGCAGAACGTTTAGGAGAGACACTTGACTGCCACTGGAAACAACTGAGATCGTCCAATGGGTCGACAGGAGGAGAAGAGAGGGAACCAGTTTTTGGAGTCGTTGTATTCTTCAGCTCCCCTTCACGACAACCTTCAGAAACAAAACTAAGAGCTTCTCGATTTGAATTTGGTATAGAATCCTCAAATTCCTCACCAGAAGGACAAAGAAGTTGAGTCACTTCAGCACACTCATCGCTTGAGTCATTCAATTCTTGTCCGATTATTGAATCAGGATCTTCAAAGCGGGCATCAAACCAAACTTCAGAATTTAAGGCTTCGCTACTCCCCATGGCTCCTGCAGCCTCGTTTTCCAAAGAAATATTCTTTTCATCATTCAATCCAAAATTAATTCCACCTCGAAAAGTTTGACTTTTCGTTTGATGATCATTAAGTTCCTTTTTAGAGTTACCACTACCATTAACACCACCATCACTGCACACTCCATGACTAGTATGAACTTCCTCTAGGGCAGACCTAGTAGGAAGAGAGGAATGATCACTACACTGAGAGAAATAGCCGTAATTATCACAGTTTAATTCAGTACAAAGTTGTAGCATTCTAATTTCGTTGGTTTTATCAGGTCCCTCGGTAAATTCTTTGATCTTTGCACTTGCTTCTTCAGGTTTATTTTCAGAAGGCAGACATTGTGTTCCATGAGAGAAACCACACTGAGAGCTGTCTTGCACAAGATCACCTGCCTCCCCCTGCCCCCGGACATCACAGGTGTTTTTGACACATGCACCACCACCACCACCACCACCACCAGACACTGAACAAACAACACCGTCTGCAGGTAACTCTGCACCACAACACACGGACGCACACGACACACCACAAACACTTAATTTCCCTCGTACATGAGACACCTCTGCACCCAAGTCCCGCACACGAGGTCCGTCTCTACTGGAGCCTCGAACATCAAGACTGACACAGCTCCCCCCAGACGAAGGTTTAACCAGGTTGCATGTAGGTAGGCCAGACACAGACTGCCCCACACCACGCCTCAAGGGGGTACTGAAGAGTGCCATACCTCCAGCCAAGACCCCACCACCCCCTCCTCCAGCAGATGTTATCTCCTCAGCGCTGCTCTTGCTGCTCTGCTGGTCAGGCTGCTGCAGGGAAGAGGAGGACTGGGCTCGGGTGTTGGAGCCCAGTTCTGGGCTCTGTTGGTCAGGGCCCAGCACGCCGGAGCCCAGCGACCCACCATCTTCAAAGACCATCGCATCTGCAACAGTAGAGAGTCTCAGTGACAGGCTCCAGAGACAAGGGCTAAAACTTAGGACACACTACACACGCCGTATGCAGGGTGCAGCAACATAACTTTCTTTTCTCAAAGGAAGTTCCTTTCAAAAAAAAAGGAAGTTATGTTGCCGCACCCTGTAGATGTCAACCTCATACTAAACATGTGCAATTAGTTTGTAAGTTTAGAAAAAATCTCAAAATGATGTCTGTACACAGGACACGTTTATGAAATGCCACCTTAGAATACTCGATGCACGTTGAGAATGATATGCACACAAGATGTATGGAGGTACATAACAAGCATGTGTAAAGCATACATATTATTACTACAATTCAAACATGTGGGAGACCACGGACAAGAGAAGAAAAAGCACTCTCTCCCACACACGGAACTTCCCGATGCATTTACTGGGCTCACAAACACAGGCACGGACAATTACTCGACTTCTCCCATCCGGTGACAAGTGCGCAGTGTATGTCACTACGCAGTACACACGTGCGAGACGGCTCTTCTCATAACGAGTACTGAATACGCACACGCGTTACTTGGTTCTTCTTGTGAATATTGGATATAGACATGAGCACAAGCGTGTTACTTAACTCTTCTTATAACGATTATTGGACACACTAACACATACACGTGCTACTTAACTCTTCTTCTAACGAGTATTGGACACACACTAACACATACACGTGTTACTTAACTCTTCTTATGACGATTATTGGATGCACACATGAGCATTACTGCATCCAGCTAGGGAACGATGCTCAATTGTTTTAGGCAACGACTTCGAAGCTTGTTTTAGCTATACACATGTATAAACGTTTACACACTGTACTTACGTGCATACCAGTATACATACATATATATATATATATGTTCACACTCATACCCACACACATCGAGAGAAGATCACTTATGTACACATGTGTATGCATATACACATACATACACGTTTGCAATGTCACGCCTGTTCACACACACAGACGTTTGCCATGCCATGCATGCTCTCATACATAAACACACACACAAAACACTCACAAGGTCCCACACGCACACCCAGAAAGAAGACAACCCGCAAGTCACGCTTACTCGGCTTCTCGAGTCCCGTGTACTTGTTGAGGGCGAAGGCATCAAGGAGTGAGAGGACGCTGTGTTTGGAGAAGTGTCTCTGCATGTCGTGTTGGATCTGAGCGACAGCCTCGCTGCTGCCACCCAGCACTCGCACGAACTCACGCACGCTCTGCAGCAGCCGCGTCAGGTGCTGGTCCTCCACCTCCTGGAAGCGCTGGGCAGCCACAACACGGGGTATGTACAAGCTAGGGCATCAGTGTTTATGTGTGGGCATCAGTGTTTATGTGTGGGCATCAGTGTTTACAGTGTGGGCATCAGTGTTTACAGTGTGGGCATCAATGTTTACAGTGTGGACATCAGTGTTTACGTGTGGGCATCAGTGTATACAGTGTGGGCATCAGTGTATACAGTGTGGGCATCAGTGTTTACGTGTGGGCATCAGTGTATACAGTGTGGGCATCAGTGTTTACGTGTGGGCATCAGTGCATCATTGTTCGTGGTGTGGGCATCAATGTTCATTAATGTTGCAAATGTAGGCACTAGGGCATCAATTTATTTGCAATGATGCACGCATCAATTCATCATTCTTTAAGGTGAAATGATCGTTTATTCATCCTATCTACATACGTATTTTTTCATAGATCCTTAATTTTATCATTTTTAAACCAAGGAATATCAATAAGTACTATCTGAGCCATGTTATCGATAGATAAGATGCAGAAAGGTAGTTCTGAAGGAAATTAATACAAAGTATTCATTTCAAACACAATAATTCATTGTATATCTTTAAAGCATTTATCTTTATAATAATTTCAAATTAATCAAATCTAAATCGTGGAATTTCAACGGGATCTGTCTAGTCTACATATATAATCGACTATGTATCTCCATCTCTCTCAGTATCCGTGTGTGTCCGTCCTATTACTTCCTATCTATTACTGAAGAAAAATTATTGAACTGAAATCAGAACGGGTATGCATGTATTACAAGCCTTGTATTGTGGATACCAAAGGAGCCGGATCACAATGAAACATTCAAATTTTTTCCTATTATTGGCTTTCTTCTCTTACACGGCCATGTTATCGGTAAATAAAATAGAAAATGGAAGATCTGTATACACTAGTGTACCCGTGCCATCAAAAATGATGGCAAATACTGTTGGAAAGATATTAAATAAAATTACATATAAGAACGCAATGCATACTGCACTTGCATACTGATCACGCCTCAGTTGCCTTACAACAGCTTGTTGTTCTTGAGATAATCTTTCTCTCGCTCTTCTTTTTCGCTTTCGGTTGAGTTTTTTTTTCGTTCGAGTGGAGTTTCCATGCTTAAGCATATTTCAAAGGTAACTTATTTTTCTTGTGACAGTAATAAACACTTAGAATACAGTATTTTTGAGCCTCAATAGAAGTAGTTATAGCCATTCGTGTCATATCCTAGATACGGAAATTCAGCATTACTGAAAGCAACTGCGAGCTTGTGTATGTATATTGTAATATGCAATACCCCGCCGAACTCCCTATCCACGATACGGACTCGAGTATATAAGGCTCTGGATTTCTCTATTTTTTTTAAAGTAACTTATTGTAGTGCACTTGTACAGCGAAAATGAGTTTTAATTTACCAGTTAACTGAAACCAAGACCACAAGTGCTAATTTCTTCCTATCTATTCTTAAGAGCGTGACACGAAACATATGAATAAATAAATAAATATATAAATAAATAAATAAATATATAAATAAATAAATATATAAACACACGACAGTCATTTTTAGTATTAGATTAGATTCATGAAAAACATTTAGATTCTGATAATACCACGGGTAAAAGTGAAAAATGTATTACTTGATAGATCCTTAATTTTATTACTTTTAAATCCAGGAATTTCAACGGGTACTATCTTGGCCATGCCAAGAAGGACAATGGAAGTTCTGTGTATATTAATGAAAAATACTCATTTAAAGCACAATAATTCGTCCTAAATCTTTTTTGTTTTCATCTTCATAATTTCAAATCAGTAAAATCTAAATCGTGGAACTTCCACGGGAACTGTCTAGTATCCTAATATTTTACCTCTACCAGTCAACGGAAGGAATTGCATTCACTGCTCTAACATCAAGTTACACTCAATGAGATGCTCATAACAGAAACATAACGAAACAAGTGTAAACCACCACAAGCAGTTGGTTCCCTGCAGATCTCGTGTAACATGCAGAGATGAGGACCAGTGAGGGGCTGAGCCTTTTAATTTGTCATAGATTACCAGTGATGACAACTGAATTATACAATTACAGGCAATTTTTCATAAGAAAACCTAGTTAATGAATTGTAATTGTAATCAATTTAAAACACTTATTAACCAGTGAGCTTGTCAGTAATATGGCATGTGAAAAAATTAAGGTCCTTAGCAATGCGATTTGACAGTAAACCTTCCAATAATACCACACCATACATCATCACTCCTGCACCACGAGTCACCACTAACACCAATATAGTTAATAACCTCTCATCACTACATGAAAATGCACTTCATCTATAAAGTAGACCAATTACAACACAAAGAATTCAGTAATTCTGGCACCCACCTTGCACGACACAGTCATGCACTTCTCAAAATCTTCCCGTATGTTGTTGTACTTGTCAAGCAGGTGTTTGTACTCATCATAGGACTTGCGAAGCTTGGCCTCTGCTTTCTCCAAGTCCTTCGGAGAAGCTCCTTCTCTCCGCACTCTCTCCAAGTCCTGCATATACACGCACCCAGTTTCACTTTGTGTTGTGAGCACTCAACATTGTCTATGGAGAGCATCTTTGCTCATAAAAGAAGGTGAAACACCAAGAGGACTAATAATTTTCTTGAAAATATCTAGCAGTATTCAAAAAGTACCATTTGTTATTTGATTGTTACCATATTTCCAGCCGCAAGAAAACAAGGAAATCTTTCATATAGCCACATGAAATTTTTCATGAATCTTTTATGTAGGACTGAAAAATTACCATAAACCTCTCATCCAGGCCCATAAATTATTCAAATGAATCTTCAATGGATCGGAGCCCTCATGTTACACTTTAGCTCCACCATTATGGTTGCAAGAGGGAAACTACAACCAGCTGCAGGTTGCATATAGTACTGGAGCAGCACAAGCATTGTAGTAGACCTGCTACAAATGCTACATTTAAAATATTCGCTATATAATAATACACAGTCTGTTGTTTGCTTGCTTGGTTCGTCTCTCTGTGACACTCTTAAGGATTTAGATAGGAGGAAACTCGGTAGGGTATACATGTATTGTAAGCATTGTATTGTGGATACCAAAGGCACATCCTTCAATGTGGAAACTCTTTCGCAAAGCCCGAGTCTACTGGTAAATCAAACGAAAAAATTCAGTAAAAAACACATGAATTTTCATGTGTGGGTCTACCAATAGATTTCATAAATATGAGAATTAGAGAGCAAGTGGAAAGATGCTGTAGTAGTAGCAGCAGCTTACCTGACATCTCTGGCTGTAGTTTTCCTTGGCCTTCTGCGCCATGAGACTTGTGCTCTGTATGTTCTTCACCAGGTCCTCTGTGTGGGACTCCTCATCCTTCACCTGCAGTAGAAGAATTGGCAGTATGTACCATCACCCAAGACTTCAATGTAACACCTACAGAAAACAGACCATACTACCATAGACCATGTTGATCCTTCATTTGGAGTATGGTCACAGACCACACTGCTATGCACAGTGCTGCTATATGCCATGCTCAGCAGTCTGCTTTGTAGTGAGAGTATCTCTAGTATAGCTGCAGCAGATTACATAGAGTATACCATATACATACGTGTACTGCAGTTACAGCCATTAATAATCTCCAAGGTTTAACCACTCTACCCTAATGAATACGATATCAAAATAAAACTCCATAAAAAGTTTAATTGCAGTACCCCTGCAAGCACATACAACTGCAATTTCTTGCTTGGCCCAGCCCAATACTGCCTAGAAACAAAGCAAGAACCTCAAAAACAAGATATTACAAGACAGGAACAAAGACATTCGTGGAAGAGGTCATTTCACTGTATTCCAGATTAGACATTCTCAGAGACAGCAATAAAGAGATGTGACTGAATAAATAAATCCACAGCAGACTTTTAGAAGAAGCAATATTCATGCCATGGTGAGTTGCTAGGATTACCATTGAGGAGTGCTGTTATTTATTATTGGAACACTGACAAAGACAGGCACTGTCAGTATACACCATGCAGAACCTGATCTAGAGTCCTACACGACTTGTGAAGATGTACAGTCCAAGAGTTGTGCCCCTGAGCACCTCCATAGGGCAGTGACCCATGCCACTGAACACCTCCATAGTATGGTGAACCATGCCACTGAACACCTCCCATGAGATGGTGAACCATGCCACTGAACACCTCCCATGAGATGGTGAACCATGCCACTGAACACCTCCATAGTATGGTGAACCATGCCACTGAACACCTCCATAGTATGGTGAACCATGCCACTGAACCATGCCTGTACCCATAGAATGGTGAACTTACTAGAATGAAGTGACCATAGACTAGATACTAAATTTGTTATTAACACAGAAGAAAGAAAGGAAAATGATTACTCATCTACATGGCCACAAGATGCTTGCCAATCTCATTTGATACAAACAGGGTAGAGTAGAGATGCCAGTCTTTTCTAATAAAAGAAGATACACAAGAAGAAATGCCATTCAACAAAAGATTTACATTAAAATTAAACTAAATATCAGCATGCATCCTAAATGAAAAACAATACTACTGTAACTTGGCTAGTTAGTTGCACACACGAAACCTGTCAATGAAAACTTTATACAACTCTTTTGCAATAAAAACCAAATAATTGGATTTTGAAAATCAAAATGGCTCTTGAGATTTTAACAAATTAGTATACATCCTGCCATTCAGAATATATTTTCCTTGTTATAGAATCTAATTCTTGCAGTGCCTTCAATTAAGACTTGAAAAAACACCTGCAGTTATTTTACAACTGATCAGTTTTGAAGTATGATATTGATGACACTGTTCCAAGTATCTAGGATACTAACTCATCCAGGGTAAATATTTGTATGACTGATCAGCTTCAGGGCACAACTGTCAGTATTTTGAGTATCTAAGATACAAGCCCATTTAAAGTATATACTTTAATTTTTGCTCCTAGTAGCATGAATGATTAAGATTCTCTATTTTCAGTCTAGAAGATAAATATAAAATCAACACTAGAAAATTTATCACCATACCTCCAATTAGTATGCATACAAGGTTGGAGGTATATTAAACAACATTTGCTTAACCATTCATGAAATTTAATAAAAAATGCAAACCTGTTTGTGTTTCCTGTGCATCTGTTCCTGGTACTTGTTGAGCTCCTTGACAAGGTCCTGGAGTTTGGCCACCACAGAGAGGTGGACAGAGGCAAGCTGCTCGCAGGCTGCCCGCAACACTCCAAACACAGGAGCAAACGAGCCCCACCGCTCCACATTCCCAATTACGTTCCCACTCACTGTATCAAACACTCAGAAGTCTTAACAACTTGCTTCAAGATTTCTATATTACAAGTGTTTAATGATACAATAGAATGAGTTATTCACAATTAAAAACCAGAAAAAATACAACAAAATGAAAAAACAATCAAATAGAAAACAAATTATTGAAAATCTAACTGTTTATAGCCACTACATGTATGCCACATCAAATTTCAAATAAGAATGGCATAATTAAGTATGTATAATAAAAAATCCAATATAATCTATCAGAAAGCTGTTCAGTTTTTGAAACTTATAAAGAAGCTTGCAGTGAAAGAAATATCTCATCTTAACCACAGCACAAATTAGTAATGCATATTTTTAATGATTTCAGTTGAAAATCAACTGCATCTTGATCACCTTATGGCTTGATTGTAGTTGTTAAATTTCAGTGGTTAAGTCGACTGTTCTTTATTTGATTTTCAACTGGTTTTGACACTGGGATAGAAGCAAGATCAAATATACTATACAAAAGCATGTTAATTGTTAGCTGATACCAGCTGCTCTTAAATATAAACCTAAAGCTATGGCCTTCTCCTGATGTGATGCTGCACATCCATTTTGCACAGACTTTTCTGGTAACTTTCATGCACATCAAAGGGGGTTCTTGTTTCAAAAATGTTTATTAAATATTAGTTATTTCACACTGTTCTGAGAGCTGACAAACACTTATAACTACCTATTCAAGTAATTAAATTCATGCTTGTCAAACTTCACAACATTTTTTACTGAACTATATTATCACATTGATTTACATCACAGACAAATTGTTTACAACACACAGGAGAACCCACAAAAACATGGGCAAAAGTAATTAGAAGAAAAATCAAACTAGTGAAAAATAAGTACATGTAATTGTAACAAAGAGCCATAAGAGAACACATTGTACTGCAAAAAAAAATCTACACAGAAGAAAATTGTAAACACTATCAGAGACAAAATTCACCACAAAAAAGTCCATATTAAATTAGAAGAAAAGTCACTGCAAAGAACAATCTTTGCTAACATAGACATGAAGAACTATTCTTGCTGTACAGTATTGCACTCAATAACTTACCAGCTCCTTGTCCTCCACCAACTCTTTGTGCAAGTTTGTTGAGTGATTTGGCATAGGTCTCATCTATTGACCACCTGAAGAGGAGGGAAATAAAGCACCATTATAATACTGAAGCAGGTCTTGCACCAGCAGGCAGAGGTGAGTCAGTGCACAGTTCACAATCCTGGTATGTGCTAGCAAGAACCAGACTTTGGTCTCATACATTCAGTGAAAGCAAAATGAAAATTATTTGTATAGCTTCAGACATGTTTCAATAAATTTCAAACTATTCTTAGCAGATTATTGATAGTAGTTGTAACAAAAGTTATCAGTGTGTAAAAAAATAGCTTAACTTGAGTGATAACATCTCTTAGCTTATGGAACCTGATATCAGCCTTTTTTTAATGATACTTTTAAAATCACAACTGCAAATAAATTTTGCTCAAAAAATGAAAATTTTGAAAACAAATGAAGGAAATATATCCCACATAATATAATTAATTAGTAAAATACCTAAAGTGCATAGAAAAAATATGTCAACATCTGAAAGCTACTGTAAAATAAAAAGACATGAATTTGTTACTAATGAACATAAATTATATTCTATCAAATGGAAACTCTTTTGCCCTTTCCTGGAGCTGTACTTATGAATTGAAATATGATGTGCAGCAAGAAATGTGCTCACAAACTTTAAATAAACAAGTGAGTTATTCAAAATAAAGGAACCTCAAAACACAACTCACGGCAACCTCTCCATTTAAAAAAAAAACACTGCTACAAAAGAAACTAAACAATTGTCAGCCATTATTCACTTTTCTCAAGTAGAAAAACATCAGTGAAGCTCTACTCCAAAGAACCAGTCAATGAGCATGGAAACTAAAGGAAAAGCAGCCTAGATATCAGCCTAGACAGCTACACTCTGCTACACAACAATACATGTCCAGAACTTGGCTCCATACTACAGCTGTACACAGCTACATTTACCACACATGGCTGCCTAGTGTGGCCTCATCTTCCTGCCTAGTTATCACTCATTCAAACTATGAACAGTCCATCTACAATTAAACATCTATAAAACAGAAACTAAGAGTTTAAAAATTTGAACTTCCTATATTTGTTTCAATATTATAAAATTATTAACAAAAAATTCTAGTAGAAGAAATATGTTTTAATAAGCAAATAAGCTTTTCATTAATTGCAAAGCAAGTAAATTAAGCTATTAAGTTATATCATATACTTACAAGAGAAATTAAAGGAAATCAACTAAATTGGTCAAACATACCAGCATTTTATGCTATTTACTAAACATTATAACTACAGAATAGTGATGTGACCCACCTCTCCTTGAAGAAGTCAGTAAGTTCCTTTGTAGCCGTCTGCCCAAGACGCATGTTCTGATACAGAACATTCCACCCATTATGTTCTTCCCCCTGAAAAATTTATTAAATTGAGTAACTAGAACTTTGAACTAAACTAATACTGATTTCTTTCACTCATCCAATAATGTTCATCATTCTACAGAACTTGTACAAAACTTTGCAGATAATGTTTTTATGTTTTGGGCTTGCATAATCTTAGCATTTATTATTTTAAACTGCATATGAGTACACATCAAAACTTTATCATTGCTTAATAATGGAACAATATGTTAATATTTCAACTATACTAAATATTCTATTTTTACCTTTTGTCACAAATGAAATTAAAGTAATGGCCATTAGTTTCATTCAATGATATTAAAGAATAGATATTATGTAGCTTCCAGCACAATTTTAAATTCATCATTTCATTTACCAAAACATCAGAGAATTAAAGCTCTAAAAGACAATGAGATGAAAAAATTACTAAAATTATAAGAAATAAATAAATTTGTATTAAAACACCAAAACTTACCCAAAAATAATCACAGAAGTCCACTGCCATTACTACTAAGGAAATTTCTAATTTCAACTATTTTGTTGCATAGTGAAGTTTATCAACTAAATTTGTTTTCTGTACATAAAGCTATCAAGAATATATAATTAATTATTTAACTCAAAACAATCTATTCCACAAACGTCCTGCAAGATACAAAGGTTCAACATTACAAGATTGTGTTTAGCAAAATTATTTAGAAAGACATCATTTTAATATAAAAATTATAGGCACTTCAAAAATTTGTATTTTTCAAGCCATTTTCTTAATAATGATAAATTAAACAAGACAGCTTTTCAAATTATTTGACTAAGTATGAAGCAACAAGAAAAGTTGTACTAGTGTGAATTAACGAAGCTGTCAAATTGCATTTAACACGTTGCCTCCGATTGCCTAACTGGTGTAAATCTTCACTTTGTATGCATAGTCACTAGAAGGATCTGAAAAAATTACAGAACCTAACCTCAGTGGTACACATATGTACCAATTCGGAGTCAACACGTTAAGGATTATTATAGTGGCTTTGAAGACAATACATAAACATAATATTAACTAATTACTGGAGAAAAAATCAAAACCTGAAATTTAATAGACTAATTTATTGCCATATTTAGCAGAACAATAATTATAGGACCTCAATAAAACTATATCACATTGAAAGTCAAGCATTTGCCACAATTTCTCTGGTTTTCTAAAATATCCCACTACTTTTTGGTCAATTATCATTAGTTAGTTAATAGCAATAAAGAAATTAACACTAAATTAGACAAAACTTGAGATAAAATTAAAGTATCTTAAAAATTATTTCTTCAAAATATGGAATCTAAGGCATGGTCTATAATTAGTAAGATACTAAATAAAAGGTTTCCATATGACTGTGGACCCAGTAATTACACCTCTTCATCAATGTAATATTTCTGATATCTGTTAATATCTTATCAATATATTTGCCCTCTGCATACTGGATCAGAAGTGCTTATCTCTACCGTAGTAAGTTTACAGATATATGTACCTATTCTTTCCCACAAGTTCTTATTACACATAAAATGTTGACAAACTTTGAGCAAGTAAAAGGACGAAATACAATGCGCCACCAATACGGTTGATACACATGATACATTTAATTATAAAATCCATAGGTATGATATGGGGGGTAGGTAATATAACAGTGATGCCTGGAGTTATCAAACCATTTCCTAGAGTCTATTTTAATTTTGTCGTAAATTCTACTCGAGTAACATTTGATGTACATAGAACTGATACAAACTTGATTGAAAAAACCTTGAGCAACCAAGTTCATGCATGTTAGTGTAACTAAGACGCAGTTAGCAAGGGCTTTTATACGTTATAACATCAATCATAAAAATTTTGAATGCCTGTTACAGGTATGGTGCTACAATATCAGTATTACATTTCATTTAACTAGTATCTTTAACCTACAGAACCACCTTGTTCAAGATTCACTAAACTACGGACCTCGACGCAAGACCGAAGGTCAAATAACGAGAATACATATGTACTAGTGTCGGCTTTCACGGTTCCGGACATTATCCTCTTTCTGGAAAGAAACATGATCTAATTTAATTTTTTCTCATCAGTTCATATTTTTATATAAATTATTTTATGCGTTTAATCTTTACGAATCCATTCAGCTAATTATTGAGGCGTGTAAACAAATTTCGTAATTATCTTTTAGAATCTCAAAATGATATATATCATATATCTTTCATAATAGAGCTCATCGAACATTGTGGTTTTTTATCATACTAATGTTAAAAAATGATAAACAAACCTAAGTTATTGTGTTACATCAAACAGTTCAGTATGAGACAACCTAGTATAAATCCACAATACATAGGATCGTGCTATAAGTTCTTAAATTCAGCATCTGAGGACTGATAATAACGTTCACAGAAATTGTTTGAGTTCCCTGCAGTACAGCTAGAAGTAGAGGCTCGTAGGGGTGCTACAAAAGTTTCTAGGCTAGGGCTAATTTTCTGTAGTAATTGTTTCGCGGGTGTTCTTCGAGAGTAGTGATACGATCGTCTTCGCAGCTTGCAGATTTATTCATGAACACGATCAAAATCGGGGCCAAGATCGAGAGTCAAAATGAGAATCGAGAGCCAGACTGAGAGCAGGGAACTTGAGATCCGTAAACAGAGACCTGTCCAGATAAAGACTAATAAGTAACTCGAAATAAATACAAAGTTTAGAAGAAGAATTAATATCACGAGAAAACATTATAATACACCTATTGAGTAAAACACCAGGGCATCGTACCTAATTAGCTGGCAGCTAAAGAGAGCGCAAAACGAGATGACAATAAGCAGCTTCTCCACGAGGCCAATTAAATTTAATAACAGTATCAAAAGGGCTCGTCGATCTTTTAGTATGATCGTCATAATACTCAAA
>VCRD01004963.1:0-10581 GCA_006783055.1 Trinorchestia longiramus
CACCGTCGGTAGACATCACACCTGCACATCACTACCTTACTGCCACCATGAGGTAGTTGAACGACCACCTGCATCACCACCTGCACACCTTCCACCTGCACTAAACAACCTGCAATAAGGAATAACGATGGCAGCTGCAACTTAAATTTTGTTTATTAGTCACGTATCCCTCCGACAACACAGACCACATTCTGGGTATTAAGATCCATTTCAAATTTCTCACGGAACATATGTTTCAAAGATCCATGATTTATACCGTTTCTTTAAAATGTTCGAAGTCAAACACTACTACTACTACAGCTTTCTCAGCCTTTTAAATTATAATACAATGCAGAAAGGAAAAGAGCTCACTTAGCGTTAAATTTCATGTTCGAAAAAATATATTGGAAATTTGAGTAACGTTCAATCTGTACGATTTTGTCCTCTTCTTATTCGTATACATTCCATGTAAGAGCCCGACAAATTGTTAAAATAATGTCAATATATACGTATTCTATAACCAGGCTTTAACTCGCTCTAATAAATCTTGAACGTCAAGTTGTAACCCAAAAAATGGGTCGTAAAATTGGATCATCAAGAGGACACAATCACATAATAGACCTCTAGTACGTAGCTATTCAGTAGTTAGTAGAAAGGCGATATAAATACATATAAAGTTTTTTTCGTAAATATGAGGATCATTCGGGCCAAAAGACAAGGTTTCAAAGCTCCTACAGAAGCCAAGGAGCTTGAGGTTAAGGTCATGTCTCCTCCAACGTGCGACACGGTCTCGTTTGGTCGCGTGCTGAGCGACGTGCACGAGAGCGGTAGCGGAGCGGACTCAAAGCCAGACAGGATGTGGAGGAAGAGAGGCAGCCGTGGAGGAGGACAGGAGGACATGGTGCAGAGGAAGCTTCATGGCGTGCGCCGCGGTGTAGGTACGTGCGCGGTAGCGGGCGCGCAGAAACGCTGCCGCTGCGCTTCGTAACTTCGCACGGTAATACCACGCTTCCGGAGACTCGCTGTGTCAACCACACCCCCACGTTACTGCCACGCGTCTATTGCCGTGTCACCAGGTTTAAGGTGATGAAGCTCACGAATACCAAATTACCGTGCAGTTCTCTATTGTCCTTCTTACGATAAACCGATGATTTATTGCGACGAACCAATGATTTTTCCCGAAAATCCAATTTATTACTATGAACCGATGATTTTTTACGATAAACCGATGATATATCATCACAGTTAGTGTTGCAAATGGCCCATATTATCGTGGGATTACCGTCAATTTACCAGGCACTATTGTAAGTTTTATATTTAACCGTCATTATCATCGGATTACCGGTTAATGACCAGTTTTCCGGTAATCTGACGATACAGCTACATTAAATTATCGTCACAATTTACTGCTAGATTTTGGTACTTTCAAAAATGATTATAATGAGTAATCATTTATTTAAAGATTTATAATGATTTATAATCTAAATCTACAGTAAATTGGGAAAATTCTAATTTCGATTTATCGTCAGTCTCAGGGTAAATATAACTTGTTAATAACCATATATTACAATTGTCGGACTTACAAAACTGACAATAAAGACTGGTAAATTAACGGTAATCCGACGATAATATGGGCTACTCGCGCCACCAACTCCGACTATATACTAACAGTTTATCGTAAAAAATAATCCGTTTATCGTAAGAAAAAGACGATAATTACCGGTAAATTCCGACAAAAATTAATGTTTGTCAGACGATAAAATTCAAACTGGGCTAGGAAACTCATGATTTCAAAGTTACTGAGTTCCTCATTATAAAATTAAATTTTCCGTTTAAATTTATGATTTGATTAAGGGATATGTTCGTGTACTTGTGAGAATTTTAGTTGAACACACTGAAATCACCTGAATATAAGGAAAATTATTATGAAGGTTAGCGTTCATAGAAAGCTCCAGAGTATTAAAAAAATGGCAAATACTGAAATGCATTGTGAGCTTTTCAGATAACATGCATGGTTACCGTCATAATAGAGAGCTCATGAACACCATGTCAGTGAGGATTGAGGAAAAAATTAACTTAGGTGGGTTTTTCGGTTCCATGGGTGAGTAAATATGCTAACATATCTACCTTCAAAATGCATTACAATCCATACGCTAGTTTAATTTATTACATTATGGTGCCAAAAAAGTTAAACTTATAATTTTTAGCATCTATCTAAGCCAGTTTTGATCAATCTAATGCTGGATTCCTGGCCTATCACTACAGAAGCTTCTTTTGTTTAATTGGTATTACAGTATTCTCATAAAAATTTCAATCTTCTTTATCTACATATGTCCAAAGTGTTTTATTAGCCGCCCTCTGTCAAAATTGACTTCTGAACCTCGGCTATCTAAAGTCTACGGTTCCTGGCCAGAATTTTCGAGTAGTCAAAGTGAGCATCCATAGATGATTTTTCCAATCCAGTGATTTTTTGGAGAACAATCCGGTTTTCCAATCCGGTGAGCCTCCAATCCAGTGATTGTCGCAACCCTAGTGATTCTCAAGTGACTGTGTTTGACCCCACTGGCTAACGGGTGACCGGCTTATTCTGGGGCGATAGATTCATGTGTCTCGGCAGAGGAATGGGTCTTAACATTGATTGCTGTGTGAACTGACTTCGACTCGCACAATCATTGTGAAAAATGGTAACTAATTTTCTAATACTTTCATTTCCACTTGTTCAAAGCCACATTCTGGCTTCAAAAACGGATTGCAATTCCCCTTCAGCAGCCCTCACTAAATCACAGAGTCTGTCTTCGGATCAGAATGTGAAGGGTGCGTGATGTGTGTAAACACGTTCGTAGCTGACGATGGATTTGATAGTAAGACTCTGAGAGCGAAAAGTCGCAGTTCTCAGGGGAAATTCATGATTGCCTTTTAAGAACAAATGCGACAAAAAGAATGTATCTGCATCCAGTATTTCTGTGGAAAAAAGTGGATAGTAAAAGGGATTACTTGACCTTCAGAAAAATAAACAACAATTTACAAATAATCATCGTATGGAGCTTGAGAGTTCTTGCGTTATGTTTTTCTTCTAAGGGACTATTTTTTTGAACTGCAACAACCATACACACAATCACCAAATTACCATTATAAAACTGGATCAAGCCTAACTTAAGTCCTAACTACTATGCTAAAGCTGAATCGAACCTGACCTAAATTTTCACCAATAAACTAAAATTGAATCTAACCTAAGTCATAATAGGTACCCAGAAGCTGTACCTTCAATATGCTCTGTTCCTGCAGATAATGTGTTTAATTGAGGCAAACACTTATGTATCCAACTCCTGACTTCATGGCAGGCCTTTCCTATTACACTCGCCATCAAAACATGAGTGAAGAAATTGAATCCTCATTTTGCCTACGAGGTATGAGAACACGGTTCAACTTCACAAATTTTTACATGTGTGACTTCACAAGATATCAAGCCTACCTGCATTCTTTGTATTCATGTATAGCATGACAAATACTGAAAACAAAGAAGCCTTGATTGCCCCAAAAATTCATGACTACTCTATTAAACATATTTCTACGTCTTGCCCGTATAGTATCATTACATCGATACAAAATGTTTCTATGTCATCATTTCATCACTTCATATCATCTACAGATCATCATTTGATGACTACATCTTGTCTCTGTATCTTCATCGCATTAATACATATTACCTGTGAATCACTTCATAACCATTTACTGCCTACGTATTGTCAACATATTGATTCATATTATCAGTAGACGATATATTACGGTTTAAAATTATGAACTCTAACTTGAAGGCTTTTACTGTAAGCAATTTCCATAGACTTGCAGAGTGGCCTCGCTACTCACTCGTAAGTATGAGTATTCACAAAGTAAGGTTATGGTTGGGGTAAATAATCTTCTAAATACACGTTACACTAGGGCGTTCTTTGGGCTATGAGACCGACCATGCTTGGTGTAGCGAGTCGTACAGGGGTTCAAAAGCAACTCAATGCACTTACCCAATCAGATCAATTAGGCCTCGCAAGTAGCAGAACTGAAAAACCTTTCCTTCTGTCTGTAATATACACTATCTGTATACAGTCTGTATAATACGGTGGGCTAATATACTCTGTAAAGATTTTTCTCCTAATCTGAAAGGAAAAATTAATAAATGTATTAGTGTCAGCATAATTAATACATGCAACACACACACAATGTTTCAAACAATTTTTGTGTTACAGTTATTGAAGAAAAAGTTTTTGATACTTTAATGGCATTTGTTATTCGCAAAGTGTACCCACAGTCATGGTATTTAAAAAAAAATTGCTATAGATTTAACAAGAATGACCGCGTACGCCATTCAGACTGTCTAATTTGATTAGCTGTTTTCATTTCAATGAATTTTAACATGCAGTTCATCTGCATTTATCCTACAATAATATATTTACTTCTATTGGACTGTGTACTCATTATATGCGTATTTCAGCAAAGCGTCTCTTTCAAATATATTCATTATATTTGGTAAAATAACGTCATCAAATCATATCTTTTTAATAACGAAATAAAATCTCTTCTCGAGTATCATCATATATAATATGGTTCCTCCTTGACACCGACAAATTCCAATAGCACTTAAAAATATGGCTCCTACTGCATCTGACGTACACGAACTGTTAGAGATGAGAAGTTACACGAAGAGAGACTGTGTGTGGAAGTGGAAGTGCTTGGAAGTGCTAGGGGCAATGTACTTCTCTGTACCCCCAGGGTACACTCATGAAGCCCGGTTACTTCCTGCCATCTGGTCACTGGCCAACATATGCTCATCAGACGCTGGCGCTCGCTTGCACCAGTAAGGCGAGACCTGCCCTACACAGAAAACAAGCGCCAGTGGTTCCAAGTTCAAGGAACTTTATTCACCAGCGGGTAGGACAAGTCCTTGCTCTTTGTCTATTTTAGGCCTTGAGCTAGTCGTTTAAATCGTGTGCCTGACGAATGGAAGTGAATTAATGCTTACTACCGAGAGCAACACTGTAGTTCATTGCGTGTACCCAGGTAGGAAAGTGAAAGATGTATACAAGCAGACAAATTTCTTAGACGTGTGCATCTTTAGACCACGTTCAGTTTTATGAAAATGAAATTCTAAGGTCAAAAATCGACGACTCACTTTTATCCCTTTTAGGGCAAAGAACTTCGCGTATCAGCTGGGCAACAACTTCAAGCCTTCTTACTTCAGTCTATTATTAGAAACAAGCAAGTTTCCGTTTCCAGTCATGCACGATGATAGAGCAAAAAATGAAGTCGTACTCTGAAGATCTTCTACGTAAAAACCATTGACGAAAGGGTGGGGGAGGGAGTAGTTGCTCTTCTTTTACTTTCAATTTCAATTCCAATTTGTATTTCTTTTTCCCTGAAGGAAAGCAGTTATATCGCACATTGTTCACGAAACAAGCTTCATAAACCAGTACTTCTGGATGTTTTAACACTACACTTATCTATGCGTGCGACCAAAATTGCGTTTAGTAAATTTAAATACGTTTATCTCTCTCCTTCCGAATTTCTCTCAAAAAACCCTGCTTTACACTGACTGGCTATCGTAATGAAAGTACAGCCTAAAAAATGTTAAACAGGTTATTCCGTGTATGAAATATTCTAGGTTTGCAAAAACAATGAAAGAAAAAATACTGAAATACTATTTCCGAATTTCATCACCACTGAAGACAAATAAGTTACGGAGTGTTGAAGGTTGGAAAAACAGTATTACTCGAAAAAAGTAGTGGACATCAGCACAACACAAATTTTTGAAGTACCTCTAAATACTAGCTGTTTTAGACAGATGCCATTAAATACACAGTCTTTTATATGAGGATTACGTGCCTCCAAAATTGGTCCATCTGTTACGGATACTTTTGAAGTGTTCATGCAAATATTTCTTGTCTTCCCTTGGAGCTTGTTTTGTTTAGCTACCTTAATTAATCAGTATGCTTCTTCATTCACTAACTATAATATTTGACACGCAAATAAATAAGCCCAATTACCTTTCATTTCCTGGGCAAGATAAATCTATAACAAAAAAAGATATATTTGCTCTACCCATAACCAGGTTATTCGTTCACTTCATTAAATGAAGTTTCTTAGCATGAATGAAACTTTCACCTTCGTATGAATGAAATTCATTCAAAAGCTTTGCCGATCAACGCTGTACATAAAAACGTCCAAGATTTTTACTTCAAAAATCAATACCTGCATTTTGGAGAAAATCTGATGATATTTGATGAAAAGTTCGCGCGGTGTCACATTTACAGGCGCTGATTTTCGTGCATATTTGCCCTTCTATTATTGTTTCTGTTGTCAAACATTATTTTCACACTTCAACAATGACATTTTTTGAGGAATTGATAAATGTAACTGGGAAGCATGCACACACTAATTGTTATTTAGTAAACCTGGTTTGTATCTACGTTCCATGACATTACGAACATGAAAAAAGTTGAAAACCATTATCAGCGATGATGCTAATATATATAACTGTTTTAGATTATGTTCAAATTTTGCTGAATTTTATAAGTTTCATCAGTGCCATCAAAAATGTTTGTAGAGTAAACGAATGTACTAGAAATTGTAATCACATATTTCGGAATAAACGTTCAATAAAAACACGCCCACTCTGATTTATTTCACAAATACATCACATAAGCAAAAAATGATCATTAACTATGTAGTTAAACGCATGTGTAATAAAGTCCTTGAAGTAATTTAAAAACATTGCTTAGACTGGCTGTAATTCCGAATAATTCTAATAGGATTAATATTGAATAAGTGAAAATGAGTTAAGATTGAATAGAAAGGAAATTTGATAATACAAGACGAGAAAACAAATTTGAAAAACGAAAAAGATGAGAGCTGAAGTCAGTCAGGAGTGCGGTGATGAGCGAGGCAGCGGGACGAAATGACAGTAATTTGGTCGCTACCGTACCGTGTGCTGCAATTCAGGCGGAAACCGAGAGAACTGGTCGTGGACTGCCGCTATGGAAGAGGAGAGAATAAACGGAAACGATCCAGAAATTGTCATGAAAGAAAACGCAAAAAAAAATAAACACACTAATGGATTTGCAAGAAGAGGCGTGTTTTATACCATATAATTTTATGTTCTGGAGATATTTTCAAAATTATTGACTTGTTTTTGGGTTAAAAAACAAGTTTTAAACAAAAATTATAGAGACTTTAAAAGAGAGTAAGTTATAGCCAGGGAAAAGAGGAAGAGCCTTGGCTCATTGATAGTTTCAACTATAATACCAGATATACTAAAAATTAGACAATTTAGATTAATATCCAAACGGAACATTGAATAATTTACTAAATAATTAGAGAAGCAACATTATGTAAAATACAACAGAGAACTGGAGAATGTCACAGTAAATATTTCACAGGTATTATGATTTTGATCTTTCTTGAAACCCGTTACGCACAAAAAGAACAACTATCTGTTAAGTTTTCCTCTCCAACCTATTGAATACAAATTTATTAATCGTTCTCACAAACTAATTTACATTAGTTACGGATGAATGCAATTTTTGAAGTTATTTTGAACGTTACTGTTTTATCCTACAACTAAAACTTGATGAGAAGCATCAGTTTGTTTTAGGGTCCCACAACGCTGCGACATCCTGTGTGACAAAATTTAACACTTGAATCCTGTAGCACGACGCAGATACAACGATCCACGTTGACTAATATCTTATGGATTTTTTGGTTTCGAATAGTATTTATTTCTAATAGGTAAATGATAATTCATCGATAAAGGGTTTAATGAAATGTATATTCTTACAGCAAACAGGAGCTACTCCGTTACAAGTAGGGATACTCTGCCGAAAGTGCACGAAAACGTTAATGTAATTTTTGTATCACTACAAGTCTTTTCAAGGCTGAAAATAACACCATTTCATATTAATGACAACGACGGAATACCAGAATTCTTTTCTGTGATGAAGATCAGAATATCGCTCATGTTGGATCTTTGACTCCAGGCACACAAAATATGGCTTATCTTATGGTAGCTAAGGCACAAAGTCTCGTGCACAGCTTATTGCAGCAAAAGTTAAAGTTGTTTCACAGGTATAAACACTGAGACTGTGATAGCATTTCATTTAAGTCTTATCTCAGCAGAAAGAACAAAATGCAATCATTTTATCATTTAGGCAGGCGCGCGGAGCATCGGCCATACGTACTTACTTCAGCATTACTCCAAAAGGTCATAAATGTCCTCTACGTGCTCATTCGAACGTTAATTCATCGAAGAATTTCACAATAACGTGCAGGCTTTATAAAAACTTAAATACACCCCACGTCATGACTGTGGGTGGGACAAGCGAAGCTTACATGATGTCAGTTCCCAGTTCCCACCCGAGCGCCTGTCCACCATCTGGCGAGGCCTGAACTTGAGGCGCTCGCGCTTGGGAACTCTCGCACCCGACGACTCCACCCAATCTGGGGACTCCTCTTCTTCCACATAGGTCTTGATTTCCTACTGAACGTTATTATCGGTGCTCTTAATATACAATTTCTTGAATTATTGTCGTTGAGTATTAATGTAGAACTTTCTAATTGTCTTGCTATCGCGTTCGGAAATAGCTAGAACGCCTTAAGACAGAAAAACCGTAAATAAATCGGGAAAGGAGCTTAAAGACTGCGCTCTTTGTGGTAACATTTTTATTGCCGGGCACAAGTACTTCATAGTTGTACAAACATGACTTATCACAAGCAAAAACTATTATCATTAACTGAGTTAAAATTAACTCATATATATATATATATATATATATATATATATATATATATATATATATATATATATATATATATATATATATATAAAGGGGTTTGTTTAAATATCCTTAACTGTATTAGTATTATTTCTGAACTAATATTTGCCTGCAATTACCCCAGAACTTCTACACTTTTCAAGCAACAATGCCATCAAAACCATCATCATAAACAATATCTATGATCTCAATAGTTTTGTAGTAGGCGATTAAATGTTACAAGTTTCAGTCTCTGTTCTTAAGAATAATTGCTCTTTCATTGTTGATTACAAATATATTACCCATGAAATTAATGAATTGACTAAGTGAAATCATTGTAGATAATTTCAAGCATTAAATTCTTGCGATGCAATTCTAGGCACTAACACCCTTTCCATTATGCACTCTAACGTTAGGCTGACAAATACAATTTTAAATACAAGTAACATTATGAGACAGTAAAACCAAATTTTTGTCTATTAAGGTAAAAAACTATGAAAACTGATTCGATCAAGAACAATTTCGATGAATTAGAAATATACAAGTGTTTGATGTGATAGGAAAGATGAAAAAGAAGTCGCCAAACCGACATCGTCAGTCAGCTGGTGTCCAACATTCTTTGCTCTCCGTGTTGCAAGGAGCTGAGTAGGAACAACTAAACCGGTGTTAAGATATATGTGAGCTTTTGCTTTACAAATGTAGACGAATGGAGCGGATACGAAAAATTTATTCAAAATCCATGACTGTCTTGCCAGTGAGAAACATAGCTGTCGTACACGTTACAGAGCTTTTGCATGTATCATATTATTGTTTATCTTTCGAACTTCCATTCGATCTTACCAACCAAAATAGTCAATCGCCTCCGAATGAGCTGGCTTGTGTACTGGTTATTGAGTAAGTAAAACGCTTTCTAAGTATTACTACTTCGGAAACGTATGAGTTACTGCTATAAATGCTCGTGCAACATGGCGTTTGCACTACTGTACTTAAATCTAAGAGCTTTTAGTAGAATAAAGCTGGAATATAATGTTATTTATCAATTTTATTATTGGAGCAACCTCTGTCATGTGTTTTATGTATGTATATATATATATATATATATATAATATAATTCGTTTCAGAGATAGAACACAGCATCCACAACTCGTAAGCCTACATGATAAAAGCTAATGTCACCACAATTTAATTTGATTGATGTTAAATATCATACAAAAAATTGTGAACTAAATTACTTATTTATATTGCTTTATGACATTCGATTTACTCGATGTATTTATTCGATCTTTTTACTCTGTAATTCGAAATGATGCAAATATTTGAACGTCCAAATTGGTATATGTTGTTCGATTCTCGTTCTATATTCCTTAATTCATAACGAATGAACTGATGTGACACGAGTGATTTTGATCTAAATAGGCAGCCCCGTTCATAGGTATTAGAAAAAAATTGGTTCTATCAGCCTCTAGTTTGGTTGTTACTGTTTCTAATTTCCACAATTTTCATAACCATTATCTATAATCGACTGCCTGGGGCGAGTTAATGAAAACATCAGATCAGTTTCCCCTTTGTCTTCTTAATGGCTTTCATGCTTCAAGTTCCTTATTTCAGCCTAATTTCATCTCGCAGGGGAAGCCAGCTCTTGCGTACTTTTGGAGAACACTCACTTCGAATAAAAACAACAAGAACACGTATAAATAAATGTTTACTTTTACGGGAGCTTATTAAGGCAAGAACACAGAATTACGTCTGAAATGTTCGTTACTGCTTCGCTACGATACACACTTCATGCATTGAAATACAGGTA
>VCRD01004963.1:10926-39393 GCA_006783055.1 Trinorchestia longiramus
CTATCACAACAAAATGAACACTGGAGACCTAACTATTATTTTACTCAAAATCTTACCAACGCTTAACACAATTAGGCGTTATTTTCTCAAAATTTGGAATGCTTTGAATGATGGCTTACAATACGGGGAAAAACGCTTGGTTTGAAAATATAGACCATGGGACTGCCCTATTTAAAAAGGAGACGAACTTTTAAAATCTAACTCTCTAGGATGTAATTCCAAGAACCTTTTTCTGTTAACTTCAAAGTTATGAATGATAACATAATACATTGATCACGAGACCATTCATGTCTGCAGTAGAGATGTATAGAATTCGAATAAGTCTTATGAAAGCACTTTAGTACTAATTATGTCTGAATAACATGACATGATCTCAAATCATTAGAGATTCTCAGTGATTCAATATCAGTAAAAGAGTTTACGTGCTGACCGGAAATTATTTGTTCTTGGAATCAAGCAACGACCAACTGGAAACTCTACAGCAGAGCGTGCTGTACAGCTCAGCTGCATTGATCGACGCTAAATTACTCTATAATTTTCGCCTTTGGATTGCTATGCAAACCTGAACGTCGATATAACGGTATCTACTCATATATATGTATATAACTGTATATTGTTATGGTACAATAAATACAAGATGTCCATAACGTTTCTTCAGAATTTAAGTTATTAATTACAAAAATAATTTATACGGTATTTTAATCAGATTAGTTTTGTTTAGTTAATGTGTGTTGAAGTTTTTAATCACATTCCATTCGTGTGTTGCAAGCATCGTGTTCTTGAAAATGGAAGAGGCACTAGCTTACTTTTCTTCAACGAGATATCCATTCCTGCAAGTGTTTACCTTAACCTTTTCAACCTAAAAAGTGGCAGCATACCTAGATGATCTTCAATCAATCATCATTTTCTAGCAAGGTGGTGCAGCACCATATTGGAAACTGCATGTTTGTGGGTTCCTCAAGGAAACATTTACAGACCGGTGGATTTTGATGGAATGGGCCAATTCCTTGGCCACATCGCTCACTAGATATCCCTCCCCTGGACTTCTTTCTATGAGGTCATGTAAAAGACATCGAGTATCGAACAAAGATACGGGATACAACTGACCAAAAACTAAGAATTACTAATGCCATCGTTACCATTGATGAGGCTATGCTATAGCAAATATGACAAGAAATTGAGTTCAATCTTGATGTGCTTCGTGTATTGTTGTCTATTTACAGGTGTGTAAAATGAAATAAAAACCACTATAATATCTAATTTTCATTTTGTAATCAATTTTACATTCGTACATTCTATTTGCTTACTCAATAAATTTGTTAAATTGTAGAGTCTATGGACATTCCGAATGATATAAAGGTACCATTACCATAAAAAATATCATAATTACAGTACATGTGATAGAATCTAAAAATTATGAGATGCTGTGCTGTGAAAAGTCGGGGGTGAACTGTATAATTTGTTCGCTTTAGTCAGCACATTCACTGGAAGAAGCTTACGTAGTTACGATGAGCGTGATTTTGTTATTATTTAACTAAACTTTTAGTCTCCCTCGGCGGTTGTGAGGAGAGTCTTGAGAGAGCAATATATTATTGGCATTTGTTAAACTCAAATTTTACTCCCCTCTGAATCGAAAATGAATTCTTGTTTTTCAGTTTCATTGTAATAAATTACAAAGATTGTCAAATGGTATACTTCATTGTAACTCTGCTCAATTTAACATGCCTATAAATATGTATAAATAAATAAGCTGGTTATTTTAAAATTTGTTGGTTGATCGTGCTCCGATTCTAAATAGTATACTATTTTATCATTCAAAAGCAGACGGTCACTGAAAATGATTACTGTGCGTTCAGTAATTGTAGTAAAATGTGTAAAAAAAATTGTCGATAATCCAGATGCCTCTGTCGCACTCCAGCATGATGGCCCAAATCACAGTTTAGTGATGCATGGTCGGAAATTCCTGACCTACTTTTGGTAAAATAATTCATTGAAAAACGCCCAAAATGAGTTAGAGAGACCTTGACCAACATCAAATCTCATCACGTGCCACTCATAAAAAAATTAGCTGCGTGATGTTGCTATGCATGTCGCTTGCTGTGGGCGGTGGCTTGCGTTAAAGATAGTAAAATTATCAAAAACAGGGTGCAGCAATGTAACTTCCTTTTTTCAAAGCAAAATACATTTAAAAAAAGAAGATTTGTTGCTGCATCCTGTATCTTCCAGCGAACCACCGCCAAAAAAGTAATTGATTCGAAATTTATAGAATGCTGTTGTGTTTCTTATTCTTGTATGCACAAATACCCAGCCCACACACGTATCAAATTTAAAGTAAATAATCTACAATTTTCTAACGCACGATGAATTTTTACCACGCTCTAACTTCATCTACCATGCCTGTCTATTTACTTACTTTTTTGGCTATCCATTCACTTGTAGGCCGATGCCTGCATCACAATTTATGCCTGATTGAAGTCTTAACAAACCGGTTCAAATAATTTCTCTTAGGCAAAATGTATAAAATGCTAGGTGCAGGCTCGAGGTGTGAGGTTTTTCTCAATTAGGTTTTTGTCAGGACAAAATATACTCATTTCTTTAGTTTTAGTCACACAGTCCATCACAATTGTCACAGTTCAAAGTTTTTGCCTCCTCTCAGTTATCAATTACAGATACATGTACAATACGTTTACCAAACAATACAATACGTTTACCAAACCTCATTTCTTTCGCACTTGAAAATAGGTATTCACATAACCGTATAATATTTACTAAAGGGTCTCTTGTTATTAATATGAACCGAGTATGCTGTTGAGCACCTCGTTTAATAAAATTGTCTTGAAAATAATTAAAGACACCTCATTTAAAGCTCATTTTTTGCACACACTTTTAGTAAACTAAATGCATAACAACTGGTAGTGAATTTTCAGCGGCACTGCAACTTATTAGTAACGAAGTGAGTGTTTAAACGATTTTTTAGGGAATCAGCTGTTTTAAAGCCAAAAAGTTACAAAAATATTACTTAAAAGGATAAAAATTTCAAAAACATCAGAGACCACGGAACAAATTACATTCTGTTATGTATGAAGATTTTTCAAAGAGGATAGGGGAAGCAGGTCTGTGTGTCCATGTATTTTCCTGACTGATTCAATCTCGTACCTAGACACAAATACTCTTACAGTCCACAACTCAAACCAGATTTCAAATAAGGTAGAATGGTTGGTAAAGACTTGGGATCTTAGGACTATTCGATGTACGATTTATCTCTGACGAGTAAGGATGCTTTTCAGAAGTAGCTAAAATAACATTTGACTTCATTTCCCTTAGGAAATCTGAATAAATAAATTGAAATCATAACAAGACCCCCACATCAAGGACTACAGAAAGGCTATAAAATCAGCTTGTGGTGAGCATATAAATATTACAAATTTAAAGATTTTATTCTAACATTCATGAGCACTAGACAGTGGTCTGCGAAATCAAAGGAAATACTCTCCGTGGTTTGTACAGTTAAGATATATGATCTAAAATCTGTTGTACAGTAATGTAGGTATATAGTGCAGTAACGTATTTAGTGTAGTGCAACACAGAAACACGTTGTTTACACTACAGTAACGTTAAATATGTAGTAAATAAAGTAAAGTGTACATCAAAGAAATGTTCTGTGTGCAGTGCTGTACTGTATTGAGTAAAGTACGGTAACGTATTGTCTACTGTCCAGTGACGTGTAGTGTACAATAGAGTAACGTATTGTGGACAGTACAATAGCGTATAGTTTGCACTAAAGTAATGTAAGTAACTGTACTGTAACATAAAGTGTACAGTACAGTAACATAATGTATACATCGTAGTAAAGTAAATGTACTACGTAGAGACTTGAAAGGATTATCTAGATATTATACCGATATATCAAATGATAATTCATAGCGACAGGGGGACATTGAGTGATTGTTTTGAGCATATACTGTGATATATGAGCTTGCATTACTTATTATTTGTGTGTGTGTGTGTTTTGTTGTGTAAGTGGGTGCGTTGCGTGCGTAGGTGTTGTGTGAGTGGAGCTTATATGTACGTGTTGCGTGCGTGGGTGTTGTGTGTGGGCAGTATTGTATAGTCTTCCTGTAAAATCAAGTCACGTGACCGATTATTGACACGCTCGTCTATCAATGCGTTCAAAAACTTCGCTAGTTGATTCTGCGCTACAAACTTTACTGTAGGTTGACTTAAACCCAACCTCCCTCAAACAGTCATTTTATTTTATCAGTGAAGATATTTTCAATCTACTTCTAATTTTTCTTTAGACTTCAACATAAGTTCTTAGCACAACTATACTCCGCACTCGCGCTTTAAAAGTATAATTAACAATATTTTGGATGATGGTGTATTCTGTGAGGCTAAAATGAAGCCACGACGAGCCACAGTCCAGCAAAATCTGATCTCCGTGTGAACGCACGTGCTTGGTGTCCACACGACAAAGCTCGTGCATGACTGACATTGACGCACCCAGCATGAAATATAGCCTCAGAACACTCGACACTAACAGGATGGTTACGGATAATAAACGCAATGTGAAATTGCAACTATGTGTTCACCAATGCCATCAGTCTAATGTTGGTTTATATAGCTTTTCAATTACCATGAAAAGTACTTCAGGTTAACTGCAATTTACTTTATTGGAGTGGGTTTTGCCAGGTAGGTCGCTTGATTATGATATGATATTACGATACATGATGTCTGTGATGCCATTTTCATAGAAAGTAAATTGTGTTAATTTTCGTTACTGGTACTCAAATTTAAATTTTATAAAATTATTCATTGTCACTAAATAAAGCTGATCAGCTAAATTTGGTTAGGATCCTTTAAATCAACACAATTGTTTTACACACTGAATTTGAAATGCTTATTTCCAGGTGCTAAGCCCTCCGTGTTTGTCATTGAAAAAATATGTTCAATTCCCAAAGTATTGTTGGTTTTAGGATGATATTTAAAAAAATGGCAGTCAATAATACATTGTAGGAGTTCAACAGAATTTTTAAAACTGACTTTGCTCACTGATCAGGTCGTAAGCTACCACTAATGAGGTTATAAGCTAACTATGGCGTAAATTATCAGTTACCAATTGTAGATTACCACTTATCAGGTAGTAATTCACCAGTCACCTATACACTTGAAAACGTACCACGTTCCAGGTTCAAACACTTGAAACCCCTGTGTTCCAGGTTCACACACTTGAAACCCTTTGGGCTTCAGGTTCAAACATTTGAAACCCCCTTGAGTTCTAGGTTCAAACACTTGAAACCCCTTACGTTCCAGGTTTAAACACTTGGAACCTCTTGGGTTTCAGGTTCAAACACTGGAAAACCTCTGTGTTCCAGGTTCAGACACTTGAAACCCCTTGCGTTCCAGGTTCAAACACTTGAAACTCCCTGCGTTCCAGGTTTAAGCACTTGAAACCCTTTGCATTCCAAGTTCAAACACTTGAAACTTCCTGGAGCTTGAGGTTCAAACACTTGAAACCCCTGGCGCTTGAGGTTCAAACACCATCGATGGAGAGGAGTTCCTCTCGACCACAACATCAACAAGGAAGCAACTCCCAGATTGCGTAGTCCACGTAATCAGTCTCCTGGCTAATCAATATTAGTTGTCTTTTACGTCATCCTTTTTATACGAGTATTTCTCACTGAGCATCACAGGTCTTTAAGTACTCGTTGTATCCTTTTTATGTGGAGATAAATTTACAATTTCATTCGGTAAATAATAGAGTACAGTTTTAACTTAACCATGATTGCCACAGGTTTTTCTTGTCATTAAGATGTTTTGAAATGTAATCATAATTTTAGGTTCTTTATCCTTTGTGCGATCGGCTTACACAAAACAGACCTGACTTTTACATTATTTTGTTACATTGAATGAAAAATTCAGTTTTAAAATTAGGGTAAGGTTGAGCGTTTCTAGAACTGTGTAGTGATATGTGTGTAGTGTGTGCTTCAAGCTGATATCTTAAATTTCGCTGGCAATCCATAAACTTTTGCAAACATTTAACGATTGTGATGGAGCAACCTTAAAAATTAGGCAATATGACCTTTGATTGAAGCTCTGCGATTATACCTGTATCTTTTAGACTGGGAAGAGTTTTTTTCGCTGATTGACATCCCAAATTGCAGAATTAATTAACTATCACGGTATGACGAGTAATAATGTACTTCACTTTCCATTTTTTATAGTATGTCCAAGTAATTTCCTAAGAAAATTGGTCGGTCTTCAGTAGTGTCCTGACGTTTGTTTACCTGCTGACACACAAACTCAAATTAGTCCTAGCTATGGACTAATTACAGTAAAATTATTTTCTTGTTGCCACGCTGTATTTATCAAAAGGTACGAGATCAAACTCGATCCAAGTTCTTGGTTCTTTAATAAGTATTCGACTTTTCAGATTGGAGATTCACGATGCATCTTTTCTGAGCCAAGTTCCAGGAATGTCAGAGAAAAATAACAACATTTTAATGTAGATTTCTTTTTCTCAGCGAACAAAGTGAATCTTATTTTAAAGACATTTGATTGGAAAAAAATACTCAGAATTATAATTATTATTTAATATTCTGACAGGAGCGTTACCATGTAACCAGCCAACGAGTGAATTTCGGACACAATGTGCAGAGCTATGAGGTAGAACAAGGGAAATAGATCCCGAGGAAGTACTGTACACGCAGGAGTTTCCGGATGGGGCACGGGGATAAAAACCTTAGTTAGATCTGCGAAAATCACGCTTGAGGGAGCAGTCAATGTTTTAGGAGGAACACCAATCAATATCTGCCTGGGTGTTACTGGATGGCTTCCGGCTCCGGCAATTAGCAGTTACGCGGATGCTGATCTTACAGCACGTGACACCATGCACTGGCCGGAATATTCCCTTACATAACAGCTAAACTGAACTTTAAAAACGTGTTTGGGGGAGGCTATGTGGACTAGTTTTCGAAGCCCCAAATAAACACGACGTAGAAGAAGAAGAGCGTGTTTGGGACCATAAATGATTGCATGGAGGACCAATCTAAAGGCTGTTGGAGAAAGTGAAATGTTCTTACGTATTGTGTGTTCTCATCAAAGAAAACAAGAGGAAAGGACATAAAAACGCATATGAAATTGGCACCATGGAAGATCGTGAAAAACTGTTGATATGGTTTTAAAAATGAGGCCAAAATGTCTCTATTTTGTACTGGCTGAGTGTTTGTCTCTGGATAGGTTAAAGTTACAGTTTACTAAATTATATTCATGCATAATAGGAGCAGCGCACGTTAACTCATACGCGATTACCGTGTGTAGTAAGTCAATAATCATGTGCAGTAAGATTCTTCCACAGAGACAGGTTTTGTAATATTAACGAGTTATATATTTTTTAGGGTCATCTGCATTCATTATTAGACTGATTATTGCGCTTGTGGCTTTAGACTAATCTAGAGGACGTCTCACAAGCCTGCCAAACATTCGACTTGAAGTGTTGATTCAAATAAAAAATACATAAGCATCATCAAGAAGTACACTGACTACCGTATATCTTACCTTTTCTAAAAATCCATGCTTTCATCTACGTCGCTACCAGCGAGAGCCATACAGCCCTACAACTATGATAATTTTAAGTGAAAAATTCTTAATTACTATCTAAAATAACCATCCATAATATCATGAGAGAAAGTAACATTGATTCGGTGAAGTTATGATCACTGAAACATATTAGATCACAAAGGAACCAATTCCTTTGATGGTTATTGTTTCTGGGAAACATTTTCCCAGAAACATTTTCCCTTCGGTTGGTCCCATTTTTCCCTGATCATTTTTTTAGGTATTCGGTTATTACAGAAACTGCATAAAAGCTTCACTGTCCTTCAACCAACCGAAGAAAAAAGTTCCAAGTTAATTTGCGTTATTGCCAAGATTTGAGCCTAACACCCATCCAAAATTTGTCCTCATTAAATTGGAGTCTTTGTGCAACACTTCCTGTCCTTAACTGCAAAGGAATTCATGCAACACACGACCAAAACAGCACTAATGCAAAATTTCTAGCAGTAATCCATCATTAGAATCCATGACTGTTCAAGAGCAGATTTATGAAGAAGCGACTTGGACGTGGTTAGAAGGATGTTAAAGCACCTAGAGTCCGTCATAGGCCTGATCAGACTACTTGATTGATGGTGCTGAAGTCCATTGGAAGGCTGAGTAATCTTCCCTTGGTCAATGATGCAGTTAACTGATACGATGAGTTAGCCTTCTTAGCTTTAGTTGCTGAAAACTTAGCAATGAGGGCGAATACATTGCACAATCTTGGAGAAAATCAATGCGACTATAGTTCGAAATGATTAGAGATGAATGGAAGCACATTACGATATAAATTAAATATTTGAGTGCCATGAGTACCATCATATTTAGGGACACAAGGAATAATTTGACCAGCAGATAAACGCTTGAAACTTTGAAAGCCAACTCCCAAGTGAAAGTATATTCAAGCAAACATGACTGAAAACCTAGGAAAATCAATGCCAAAAAAGCGATGGATCGATATTTTCAAGCAAAGTTCATGTGTTGAAAATATAATCTTGTATTAGAAAATAAAAGATGATTAAATTTCTGATTTCCCCATTGTGATGCAGTTAACAAGTACTTATTTGAGAACCTTTAATGGGATGTAACCTTGGTGGAAGATACAGTATACAGTGTCTTGTCTCTTTATTTCAGGAGCTCAGTTCTAATTTTGTAATTTGAGATCCTTTCCTTTCTAGTTGAACACTCCCTAGACGTGAACGAATATCGACAGGTAATACCAGAAATATTAACATTGTCGTGATTATTTTTCCAATCGTTACTGTTATGGAAAGTTCTACAACTTATCCCAGGAACGCGTGAACTTGTAATGTACCGAGACTCATCAGGATAGATACGTGTAATACGCAACAACATCATTAAACATCTGTATAACTACAAGAACTTACGACGTATTGGGTTGGTGCAATATCATTGCGTCACTGTCACCCAATTGTGCCTCGACAAAAATACACGAACAATTTTATTTTAGTATAATTTATTTTGGACAACAGAACTTGATGCCTAAATACAGCACCCAGTTACAACAACGGGATTAAACAGAACCACAAAAACATCATATTCTCTTTTTCACCTGCACTCTTTGTTAAAAAAATCATTATCTCCGTGGTTTTTCAGTCGGCCTAACCAATTTGTTGGTACCAATTTAGAAAAAACTCGAAATCTTGAATCACAATTTTGCTTACGCGACATTTGAACTCATAAACTCAAAGGCGATAACAGAGAGTTTCAATTACTGGTAACTGCGTTGAGTTTCACGGTTTCAGAACAAAACGAAGTATGTCTAAGAAATTTTATGGATTAAATAAAATGCAAGTTATATGTAAATCTACAGGAATGTTTACAAGGGTTTTGATCACACCCCTGTTTTTCTATACATGTGGGCTACTTACGTAGTACAAATTCATACATGATGTTCCGTAGGAATTTCGAAAGTTCACCTGAGGTCTTCTTAAAAACAGGCAATGTGACCGCACTCTGCATTGTACCCGCTCCTATTAGCATGAATTCTAATTTTATTTGTCAAAAAACCTCACCTTAGAAGTGTCCTGTGTATGCATAACCTCTCATAAAGAACAGTACAGAATCCAACTTCACATCAAGGTTCATAGAGCGATTAGGTAACAGCTTCTGAATCATTTATTGTTTCGAAAATATAGTTTCAATTTAACAAACACTTTAAGCAGAATCTGAGTCGTATGCAAGAAGGCATCTCGAATATCGACGGTTTCAATACACCAAAATCTCCTACTTTCTTAAAACAAAGTGTATTTTAATCGCTTAGCACGCGATTGTGATGTTTTCACATGCTGTGTAGGATACAATGTGCAGTACGGTACTGTATATTGAATGATAAATATCTACACACTGCGTCTGAAAACTACTTTTTCGCCATTTGGTTTGTCATATCTAAATTGTCAATTATTGTACATCACGGGTTTAAACTCGGAAAGGACACAGCGGTTGACAGAAACTTCTCTAGTAACGATCGTTTAGCGCGATGAAGAAATCTGTTTTTGAAACCAGCTTGGATGTACATTTCTCTTTCTTTCTCGATCCCTGCAGCGCAGCTCGTGCTTTTTCTCTCCTAAACACTGCGCTGTGTTGCATAATCACAGTTCCCGATCGGTTCCTATTCGTTCCCGTTCCAGTGGTGGCAGTTGGAAGTGTGCCGCTATGTTCGAAAACTCTCACGGTTTTATGTGACGATCCTTTGCCTTTGTGAGGGGCAGAATAGATTCCCAGTCACCGAATAAACGAGGGGGAAGCGTGGGAATTTTTGGGGGTGCTGGCGGGAGACCTTGAATGTGCCGTGGGAATTTATGGGGGTAACGTGGGAGATCGTGGAGGAAACTTGAGGTGTATACCACGCGCACTAGCTGCCTGGTACTCGCGCACGGTACAAGATGTGTTAAAAAGTACCACACGCAGCAGGTATGGTTACAGTACTTCCATGGTTAGACTATTAATCAATACTTTGATGATTTATTTTGTTATTGGTTATGGTAAACTTAGTTAATGGACTTGCTGTTCCGCTAAAGAAGTAGAAGAATTTCCTGGCTCAGAACCAATCAAAATCATCACTAATTCATGAAAAGCTGAATATTAATAGGTATGACTGTGGAAAAACAAATTTAATTTTCAAAAAGTAATTTCTTTGCAATTTCATGGTATTTAACAACTTGAAATAACGCTAGATGATTTCTGGTTGAACGTCAAAATATTAACAAAACTGACACCGAGAACTACCACTATGGAGCTGATGCCAGACCATGCCTCAGGATGATCAGCATAAGAGTACAGTACTGAGCACTACAACAAACTGTACATCATGTTGTACACCAGGCGTCTGTCAGGCTACGTACCTACTCTCCATCCTGGTGAGTACTTTTTTGCTGCATTATTTTTCATTCCCCCCTTGGTCTCTTCCTCACGTGCGACGCTGTTTCCTTCCGTAATCCCTTTTTACATCGACTATCACCATAAGTCATGTCTGTGGGGGTT
Source organism: Trinorchestia longiramus (assembly GCA_006783055.1). Taxonomy (NCBI): domain Eukaryota; kingdom Metazoa; phylum Arthropoda; class Malacostraca; order Amphipoda; family Talitridae; genus Trinorchestia; species Trinorchestia longiramus. The sequence continues at coordinate 22,021 of VCRD01004963.1, forward strand.
TTGTTTGGGGTCTTTGTCCTATTTTCCTTTATTTAATTTTTGTCTTTTTCAGATCCTGAACCTTTCCTTACGTGCTTTTTAGTGTGTCTTTTTTATGTATTACTGTCTGTCTTGCTCCATCATATTACTGTCTGTTCTACTCCGTTGCATTACTGTCTTCCTCTGGGTCACATGACATTATTTTCTGCCTGTTCCATTGATATTTCACTGTACTGTAAAAACACGAGCCCCTACTTTTAAAGAACATGCCTCTAATTTTCAATCGTTTTAATTCTGGAATAAGAACGGCCATCAAGATGAGATATCTGAAAATATTTCTTGGCTTTCAAATTTAGTAAATGAGAAGTGTGTTAATGAACTTTTTTACCGCTAGTCAGTGTTCAGAGAGAGATATTGACATCGCTTCGACTTTGTAACTTGTGTTCAAATTTAACTACTTGGGTGATCTATTTTTCTATAATAAAGTTCAATTTCAACCTCAAACGTTAATGATACTTTATTCTTCGCTCAACCATCATTCATGTTGGGTTTTCAATTTCTTTTTAATTCAAATCCCATGAAACGGATAAAATTTGGTAGATGTTAGTTAAGAAAGAATCTTCAGGCTGTTCAATTTAGTAATTGTGAGTTACATAATTTCAGTTCCTTAATTATTTTATGTTGTAATACCCAGAAAATTTTTCAATTCGAACTAAAATAGACTGTTCGTTTTCTCAATAGTATTATTGTAACATCAATATCGCATATTTACATCGTATATTCTCACACTTGATGTAGTACTTTATACAGTATATGAGACATTCCAAGTCTCTTAAAGAAATGAATGATATAAAATGAACGGGTTCTTCTCGAATTTCAAAATAGAATTGCAAACGTAGCAAACATTATCACAATCTATTTTTCATCTTTTTTGTATATTTACTATTTTTTCCTTCACATGTTTCCTATTTCCTTTGACTGTCCATGTAAATTATTTTCTTTTCACCACTGTATCCCTTTTGCTGTTATTTACATTCTGTATTCGTTAAGATCAAAGCCGTGCATCTCACCTTATTTCTAATGCTTCACTCTTTTTCCTATTAATATTCCCCCCTTGAACGCAAAAAATCTGGGATGTTCTTCAGCATCAATGGAAAAAAGCTTAAGTTCTCTAATAACTTCAAAAAAGATCGAATCCATATTTCGATAACACTTCTTTTATTCCATTTTGTGTCCAAAAGAGTTGGTCTTTTCGTAAGGAAGGAATTCTGAACACCAGGACCTCCGTTACTTCCAGTTTTTTCTGGCTGAACAATTTGCCTCATCTGCCAAACTTTACGTGCAACTAAATCATTATCCTGGAATAAAAATCATTTCGTTCAAATCAGCTCGTATCTAGTTTTGAAATTTGACTTCTATCAAAATTTCTGTTCAACTATCATTTTATGAGCTACAATTGCCTTTTGAAAATTATTACATAATTAGAAGAGTGCTTCGAGCAATTATTCTCTCTTTTCAACGCGATTACAGTCGTTATTGATGCCCCTTGCCTATAGTCATTCTACTACTCCGAGGTCTGCCTCACACTGCGTTAAATCCTTGGTTTCGAAGTAATCCAATTCTCAGTTCAGTTTCTCTACACTACACTTTATCTTCTTCATCAGCAAAACCCCAAATGTTATCCCTATATGCCTCGTTTTTTATTTTCCTTCTATCTATTCATTTGGAATTTTCAACTCTGTATTAGTAGGAATTTTAATTAACCTGGTTTTATTCGTTTTCTGTCAATTTTTTCGTCCATGAAACATTTTTTCAGAACATATTAAGCTTTGAAGTTGGTTCTCTCGTCTCAAAAAAGTAACTTCTACAGTACGGTACATACGGACCAACTAACTCTGCCTCCCACCATCATTGTAAAAATCTCTCCATCACTTCAAGCATCATGAACACAACCACCACGAGTCCTGAGCCGCCTTTTCCACGCCCTCCTCATCTCACTCTCTTTATCTCTCTGTCTCTCCCGCTCTCCACTTACCTTCCCCTACCTATTCCACTCACCTTTCCCCACTCCACTCACTTCCACCACTCCACTCATCTCTCCCCCACTCACTCACCTCCCCCTTCACACTCATCTCCCCCTCCTCGTCACCTCGGCACGTGGCAGACGCAGCTGCTGGCTTGCAACAATGAGTGGTGGGGAACCACTTACTACTCTGGGCACAGCCTGACACAGCTGCCCACCCAGCAACCTGCTACCCTAAACTTTTCTTTTCTTCGTAAGAGAATTAAAAGAGAAGCTGTTCATCTTGAATACATCAAGTAACGAACTCAACATTTTCGGCTGCATGACAGGCTGGCAGCTCACAGCTCCGCTATTCAAAACAAACGAATTCTGTAAATTAAAACTAAAAATGAGATATAATAATAAGTTAAAAGTTCAGATATACGGTTTATATACTGTATGTGTGTATATATAAATAGATGTCACATATTTGAAAAAAAGATGTTGAATGAGATGTTATTCAATTTATGTAATGAAATAAATGAACAATGTTAATGAAAAAGAGTTACATTTATAGTTAACTAAAATGTGAATGTTATTTTTGGTCATAGTACTTTGCACACCGAAAACATTAACAATCAGGCTGTAGACTGTGAGCTACACAAATCAAGTTGCCTTTCAAACTATACAAATTATGAATACTTCATACTTCAATCAAACCCATGGATATAATTACTACCTTCGAGAAATATAAACACATGGATGCATCAACCGAGTCTCATCGCATATGTTCAGAACATATGTTTATGCTTTGTATTTGTGAGGGTTCATTTATGTACAATAAGTAGAATTTTAAAAAGGACACGTTTTCAAAGAAGCATTCGTTTTGATTGTAGGCGTCTTTCTTGTATTCTCTTCAGTAATGGATGTCACCCTTAATTTTTCGTGCCCGCTGGTGAGCTGCAGATTATATGAAGTCCCTCATACTTTATGAGTTTCCCCAGATCGCAGAAATTCTATTGCTTAATCTGAAGTCCATACAATCTCGAGCAGCTAAATCCATCGGGATTTATCCTACACAAATATTGAACACATGAGACAATAGTCCGAGAAAACGATACAAGAAGTTGACATGATATTGAAGACTGAATCCTAAAAGTTCTGAAGTCGATCTCAAAGGTCGGGAAGTGGACTTAAGAAGAATTATGGGGTCTTATACTTCAAGACAGAAACTGTATAAATGCAGTGTCCTAATAAAAATACTTGAATAAAAGTTATTTGTTTATTTCAACACTGTTTTACTTCATGTTATGCTGTTGCTGCCTCGACGTTTCTAAACTTAATAAATTGCAGCTGTCACGGATGATGTACAATTATTTTAAACTGCAGATGTTTTCGCAGTTGAATAAATACGTAATATTAGTTTTTCATGGGAATAAACACACTCAAATGTCAAAACAAAATTTATCTGTGCTTTGTAATTGAAGAATAAACGTGCAATACGAAATTTAAACTAACGTTTGCTGTACTTCTATGATCATCATTAAGATAATCGGAGCTTTGAACAAAGACCAACTATGGTAGAAGAAAGGTAGACATTTCTCATCCAGCATACATCCTCGTAGAGATGAGGAGCACCATGCATCCTTTGTATCATCTGTGTCACGGAAGCGGTTTGCGTGAAGGATGTACATACATGAAGCAACAATTTTGTCAAAATAACTCAGCTGTTTACCCAATTAAGTTACTATATACCACATGCTTAACATGATAACATTTTTCATAAATTAAGAGCCCAGGCATAAAATAGCGATGCTGTTCTGACAACATATACAAGTTTGTAGGGCGTGATAAAAGTTCTCTCATCGCAAAGTAGATAAAAAGCTGAATGGCTCACAATTTTACTCGTTAAATTTCCAATACAGTAAGTGTCCATACGTGCTTTCTTATAAATACGAAAACGATATCATAGTAATTTTTTCAAATTACACATGAATAAGCAAAAATTTTGCAGATACGTGCAAGTTTTCCGCGTGACGTACCTTATCGGAAGCAAAAAGTTATATGTAAGTACAATGCGAGAGTCCTTTTCGTATGACAAATACGTTCTGCAAGTAAAGTTCACAGGACGAGTGGTTAGCCAAAGCAGTTTGGCAGCAGTCATTCTCTTGCGAAATAATGATTTAAAATTAAATATACCTAGTTGTTGAAAATATGACTAAAATTGTACGTAGGGCCGAATTTTATTGGAAAAAAGTTTTTTCTAAAATTGCAAGGGTAGTAGGATTACAGTTGAAAAAATGGGTCGAATATCGCAAGTTGAGCGAAACGGTACCCGAGCTTGTATTTTGAGGTAAGGTTTTTCCACAGAAGGGCTTCCCTCGCGTCGGAGCAGCGAATGTTGCGAGCGGATGTTAGAAGCCACGGAGGAAGTACAGGTTGCTGAGAGGATGGACGGTGGCAGAAAAATAGAAAGAACAGACGCGTGCGTGAGAGAGGGGCATGCCGATCGATTGACGGGCAACAAACAGGTCGACAGCGGCTTGTTTTCGGGCAGGTGGAAAAATGGCAACACATGCGTTCAGGAAACATCAAACGGAACGTCGTCGTAGTTAACAGGTGAAAACGGCAACAGGTAACAAGCATCAAACGGAACGTCCTCGTAGTTAACAGGAGAAAATGACAACAGGTAACATCAAACAGAATACTGTTCTAGTTAACAGGTGAAAAATGGAAACAAATTCAAAAAAAACGTCCACGCTGTTTCTGGCTCTTACTTTTTCCTGCATATGTATGAAGCAGATTGTAAGTGATGTGAAATTTTGTGTCTGAGTATCATTCACTTCATAAAGCTCAAATAAAAGCAACACTATTTCATGTGTCAAACTAGCAGATTAGCAAGTAAATGTAGAAAACATCTATTTCCGCTCTGCACAACATATATAAACACATAACATGCAGCATTTACACGTGTGTTTTGCATAATTTTGAACATTACCTAATAAAAGAGACTTCGGTACTATGTAAGCACAATGCACAGCGAAAATGAGGTATTTTCATTTATTTTCGATTCTGTTAAATCAGCTAAATCATTATTTAGCCTAATGTTCAACCAAAATTTCATAGAGCATGAAACAAAATCCAAATTCGAATACAACTGACTGATGCACCTCTTTCAGAATTTTTATGTCTTAAATAATCAAAGAAAAACTATTTTTTAAGAAGCTCATTACTGATCTTACAAAAATCTTAATTATATTGATATTTACCACCACAATAACGATAAAAATATGTATACAATTTACATCAAATGAGTAGGTTTTGCATGAGAACACATTACCTTCGAGACGAGGCTAGTTATCTCATCTTAAAAGTTACGCTCCATCATGCAGTGCGTCTCACAATCTCAGCGTCTGTGTAGGCGCTTCAATTCAACACGACAGCCTCCTTACGAGACCTGCATTGTCAGCAGTAATGACAGCTTTTGAGACTCACACTGTCAGCAATAAACGCAGTCCTGACCAATGACGAGACTAGAAGTGTCAGCAATAAACACAGTCCTGACTTCGTAGATTAATTAATACTGTCAGTCTTGACCACTGACGAGACTAGCACCAAGTAAACAGCATTAGGCACCGAGTAAACAAATATACACCGTTTAATTTTTACATTTGTAAATTAGCAAGGTCTCTTATTCATCTACTTATATACTGCAATATATAAAATGAGATGAGGCAAATTGTCAAAGTACGCTCGCGAACAAAAAATATTGAAGGTCATACTGAATGGAGGTTATGCATCTCCTCTACAGTAGCTGCATAATTCGACTGCACACAAATCCAGTAAACTTGGCTTGTGGAGAACATGGTGGACTTGAAAATAGCAAAGGATCCGCAGGAATAGCCAAAAAAATTAATAATTTCTGTATATATGGTAGAGAAATGTATGTCAGATGTATGTATGTATATGTATGTATATGTCAGAAATTCTAATAGATTTTTGAGTATTCTTAAGATTGGCAGCTATTAAGTATTCTGATGTGCATGCAAATAAACCCATATATATATATATATATATATATATATATATATATATATATATACATATGTTTATTTGCATGCACATCAGAATACTTAATAGCTGCCAATCTTAAGAATACTCGAAAATCTATTAGAATTTCTGACAAAATATTTGATGCCTAAAACTTTGAGATTCATTTCATTTATGAGAAAATCCTCACGACTTTATGAAAACATTTCAACAGCCATTAGCATGAAATTGAGTTCAAAGTAACCAAATGTTTGACTATATTTACGCATTATTTTGTATTATTTGCCTGATTCACCATTGATTCTAAAACTCACTATTACTACTATTTACCGCCATTGTCTATGTAGTAATCCTGGGAAACATTATCCCAAAGTGTTATTACTTTAATTAATTCATGTATTTTTTGATGATATTCGAAACTGGACAGTAAATTAGAGAGGTTCATGACATAGACACTACGTGTGAGAACTTGTTTATAATAATTTCTCAGTACACTCTAAGGATAATAAAATAAATTGTTCAGTTCAAATGTTGTGGTTTTCTGCAGTACGCCTCTCAGTTTTTGTCATCCAGATATAAATATTTCAGGGAAAATCTAAACCTAAAATTAGTTTTGTTTATTTTTCGTGTTTGTATAAAAAATGATCATATAAAAATAACTTGGTTGTCGAAGCCACAAAGAAACAATTTAACAATTTAGACGGTTTTACGAATTACACCCACACTTTTAGACGAAGGTGAGAGAAGTGTGAACTAAACAATTCCTAAATTTTACTTGAAACAGAGCATTAAGTTCCTTTGCTATCCGTACATAAGAGCGATACTTCTTTATTTTAGGCTTATCTTGACACGCGGCAGCCCCAGCTGTTCCGCGCGTGCTCCATTGCCAACGAATGTATTCCTGTCCAACATTTTTTTCCTCTTTGTCTGCTGGAATTAATACTTTACACACATGTCAACAATGCTAACACAAATACTTGCGTTATTTCTGCATGAACATTGAGTTTTCCAATTGAAAAAGGTATAGAAAAACGTAACTGTTATCACACGTGGCAACCGCCAGCAATTCAGCCAGGTGTGCGCCAGCGTGCGACGTGCGGAGAGCCCGAATAATCAATTGAGGTCTCTTAAATGTATCTTTTATTGTGTAGAAACACAAGTTTATTATGGTCTACAAGAGCTTGGTCATCATCAGGCTCTTTGTTTCTAAAAATGACGTCGTGTTACGAAACAGTGCCAACGTGGTAACTTGGTTTTGTAATCAGACCATCAATTCACTTCTTTGTTATACACAAGCGCTGCCATACGTTAATAGATGTTTTTTCCCCGATTCTCTTCGTTGCTATTCATTCAAATGTATTTGTTTTAGTAATTCTACGCTGACGTACTTAAGGATACATTGCGATTGTAATCAATGGCGTGAATCTCATTTTGAACGGCAGTATCAATTTCTTTGTTTGTTATTTGTTCATATTTTGTCGAGCACTCTACCGCCAGCTGGTCATTATTTCGAAAGCTTAGCACTCTGTAAACAACTTTTCACTAATTGTGTTCGTGAATATTTCGCCCATTCTTCAGGTTTAACATATTTGTCTTGTCGTACGGCCCATACCCTCACATAGATTAAAACCATTTCACAACGATTCGTAAAAAAACAATTCAAAATATGATTCGACAGAACACATGAAGTGTACTCTATCTCCGATACAACACTGAATATGAAACACGTAAATGCTAAGTACATCATAACGTTAATCTGAATCGAACTTCTGTTAAATTCCTAATGCATCAATGTAGCGTACATTTTCCTCCAATCTGAACCCAACTGATACTGAATATCAAACGTATCATTGTTACGTGCATCGTCCCGTCAATCTGAACCCTACTCATGCTAAATATCGAATGCATCAATGAACGTATCATCGTATCAATACGTCATAACCTCATTCGGAACGCCACTGATACTGAATATCGAACGTATCATTGTTACATACATCGTTCCCTCGATCTGAACCCAACAGATGCATATCATCAAGAGATGAACCACCTTCACGTTAGGGTAGCGTGATTCTCCGCCAGATAAAAACATTGCTGTGGAGCCCGTAGCCCGCATGCTTCCTCAGGAGTATATACGAGAACTTACCACCCAACTCGACCTTTGTAATAGCTCAACATATAGAAACGTAAGTAAACACTGAGATGCAGTGGGTTCTTCACAACACACATTATCACGAACATTCCTGACTTTCTTTCAAGCACCCGTATGCGTATTGGTGCTTGTGAGGTCAGGGCATTTTACTGTACTAGTCGTGTGGATAGGACATTGTACTGCACTAGTGTTTGTGAGGTCAGGATATTGTACTGTACTAGTCGTGAGGTCAGAGCATTGTACTGTACTAATGTTCGTTAGGTCAGTGAAAACTAATCGAGCCAAAAGATTTAAGTGTTGAATTTTAATAAGAACATGGAAAGAAATTTTAAGTTTTTGAGAATGGATTAGAGGAACTAGGCTTTAAATATTACATCAATACTTCAACAATCCAGTGTGAACTCAACCATACACTGCCATTGCTATAGGAAAATGAAGTCTTTTCAAACCAATAATCGTTGATGTGTTAATATCTAGGTGTTGAAAATGCTTGCATAACAATGGGATGATTTACCACTGCTGCTGTTCGAAGACCGTTGTGACGTCAAAACTTCTAATCCACGTAATAAAATCGAACAAATATAGAAAGCGATTTCGTTAACGCATTAAACGAACCATATAAACTGTCAACTATTTTCGTACTTTAAAAAGTTAAAAAAGTGTCTTAAATGTATCTCGGGGGCTTTCAGCATCACCTTGCGTGTTAGCAACAGGCTTATACTGCGTGTAGTAAACACTCATGATTTTAACATAGTGCTAAGAGACTATCTTGCAGAATAAAAATCGTATAAATTCTCCAGTTTTCAACGTCTTTTTGTGAGCTAACCATACATGCATCATACCAACGCGCTACATAACCTGGCTCTCATGGCTAATCTGAGCAGTTGCAAAAATTTTTATAATGAACCGGCTTCCCATGAGTAGGTGTATGCAGCGTATTATATTTTCAATAAAATAGTATTGACAAAGTTCATGAATTTTCATCGATAAAAGAAATGGAATAATTTTCTTAATTTATGGGTGAGCAAAATACGACAAAATTTCACGTATGTAAAAGGTTTAATTGTTTCAAGTGATCAAAGCCGATGATGGAGAGGGCAGCTGGCCTTTTTCAATCGCTGTTACTGTAGCAGCTGCGTAAGTTAATCATTAAATACTAGATTTCGATATTTAATTACGGTAGGGTTCATAGAAATTAGTACACTGACGCCCTTCATGGTTTTCCCTCCGTTTTGCAAAATTACCTCAGATGTTAGGATTCGATACCGTAGATAAAAAGTTCAGAACCTTGAAATTCAGAAATCAATGGTTACTGGTTTGAAACATCATTACTTTTCCTATATTAATGACAGAGTATGTTTGAGCGCACACTAAATTGTTCAAGTAATCTCCAATTGATGGGTGGACAGCACTAGTGGACTAAGTGCATTTTTTCCCGTGGTAAATATAATATATTTTCCACGGGAAAAAAATGCAAGTAGTCCACTCCCGTGCTATCGCTAACACAGCGCTGACAGAGGCGATTACGATCCAGTAGTTTACTATATGAATGGTGGACAGCACTAGTGGACTACTTGCATTTTTTCCCGTGGGAAAAAATGCAAGTAGTCGCCTAGTGCTGTCCACCCTTCAATTTATTTAGAAGCATTTAAATTTCAAAAACATCTGCCCATGTATGTTAGAGCAGATCTCACAGCAGAATTTACTGAATGTTTGTAATTTCTTGAAAATACTTTTTTGAAAGAGTATTCAATAAATGCTGACACACGTACGTGTTTCTTGAAATCACGTACTGAATATTCGAGAAGGCTTGTACTCCAAGCACTAACACGCTCTGGTGGCGTACGTAAAGTAGGCAGAGTAAAGTCTACTAATATGAGTAACATGACTAATATTTAAAAGTTAGTGAGCAGTTCATGATTTATCTAACCAGTATGATAATACTTCAGGCATACACAAGTGTATATCCATCCCTTAGCCTTGAGGGAAGGTCTTTCAGTTCACTCGCTCCCGAAGGCTGGCAGTAGAAATTGCAACACCAGTAGTCAGACTTCAGAGCTTGTATTCAAAACCACTGAAATGCAAATTTCTAGTGGAAATTGAGTTTTTATATTTTTTTCACATCTTCAGTAAACACTGTACTTTAAATTACTTAGTCAGTATACTGTTTAAACAGATTTTACCACCCTAATGTGACAAAACTGTCTTATTAACTGAACCCTTAATTTTTTACTATGCCTTCTTGGCGGTAACGATCACTTTGGTTCACTGGGAACACGTTCGTGCGAAGCCAATGCAGAAAAAGTCAACCAAGGCGTGTCTAATATTCGCTTCACAGACCACAGGGTGCAGTCTTCCAAGACTTGACATTTTTTCTAACCTTTCTAATTGATTGCATCAACCTTCCGTTTTTTAACCTAACTTGAGATACAAAACTTGAGTCGGTAGTTTAATTGATGTTCCACCTTGCCTTCAGTAGTCTACGTAGTGTGTTGATGTTTCGCATACCATCATTTCTCAAAATGAATATTAAAAATGATAATTTCTAGCTAAAGGGCTTGTATAAACATTTGAACTGCTGCTCTAATCCATCCATTCGCAAGGAGACGCATTCTCCAAAACCATTGTAATGTATGGACAGCACCGACCACAACTGAATGTGCAATGCATTACTTTGACTTATGAAAACAAAATTGCCTAATTTAGATACCGATAATTTACCGCAGTCCATAGTTAGGTAATCTAAAAACAATCCTGCGATAAAGAAAACCACAACATTGCAGAAAGAGAGGTCACCAAAGGTTAAATCTGACGATGACGAAATATGACTGAACTCTATTTTTCTAAATGCCATGAACTTTTGCCATCGTTTACTGGCGATTTCCACCCAGTGACAGTATTGTCAATTGTGCATTGAATATCAACAATTATATTCTTATTCCTAAACCTATTATATATACAGATGCTGCCACAGCTGTAATTGCCACTAGAATAATTTATTTTCAACGATATTTCTTGTTTAAGCTACACTTGTGTCTAGGAAAATAATCCATGTTACCTAGTTTAGTAACTCATGCCTCAAGTTCATGCAAGGCATGGTCTTGATGTTAATAGTCAAACAAAGGAAGTTATCATTGGGAAACTATCATTGACTTCCCATTGTTTGTGATATCAGCTATTAACGTGATACCAATCTGTTATTTGAAGGGGATTGAATAAATACAGCATAAAAATTTGGAATATGAAACCTACTAAGACCGTACATAGAATAACAATCACAGTTACGAAAGTATTGACATGAAGGAGGTTATTTAATATCCCTAGAGAATTCTTCAGTATTCCAGGTTTAATTTTTTTAGAATTTCTGACTAAACTTCCCCTAAGTATCAAAATGATGAATACAGTTACTCAAGTACGAGAGTAAAATTAGCTTTTGTAATCGAGCAACGTAGAGGCATGAACGCATCTACTCATACACCAGCCCGGGGACTTGGTGCGGTGCGCAAAGAACGCACCTCGCTTGTTTTTTGTCCATTGGAAGATGTGACAAAGGCTTCCATCAAAAGCTATTGATGCACCATCATCTCTTTATCCCATTTGATAGCCATTTAATGCGTGAAATCGTCCAAAAGAAATGTCCAGGCATCAGGAACACCCAAAGAAAATTCAGAAAAATGTGCGCAGCGACGACGGGTTGACTGGATGAGAAATTCGAAGTGGACAAACCAGTATTTCATAGAACAAACGAAGCGGAAATTAGAGGAATATAAAAGTTTTCACTTTTTTCATTACGGATAATAAAATGTGCTGTAGCTCTGAATTTAGTAATCCAATCAATAAAAATAAAATAGTTATATAAAAACTAAATGATTCTGGTTCGGCGATTGAAAAAAAGTTACTGGTAACATAGAAACTGGGAAAGCTACACAAATCTGTTTCCTCCTATTTTTCGTTTCAATTTCAAATCTTTGAGAGTTTCTGTTAGAAGTATATTGATTTTAAACAAATTTCACATGTATGAGTAGGATCTGCATCGTAATTTACAATGTATTTCTGACCAATACAGTGTGTCGTGGTATTAGTTTGATGCTCTTCGACGTTACTCACAGTAATGCCGCTGAAGTTCAATACCAAAACGTAGTTATTAGCATAGCTATCAATAATTAAAAATACGTTCAGAAAAGTTAGTGGAAGCAGTCAATCAAAACATATTTTACTAGTTTATGCATTCTTCAAGCCAATGTAGTGAGAACAGAACGTTATCTGGGTGAAAATCTTTGATTTTTCTGCAAAACATAACTGAAAGAGCAGGGATACACGAGTACCAATTCTTCTTGAATGAGTCTTGAACCAGCTGCTTCCTGATGCAAAAATTCTTGAAGAACTGAAACATGAACACTGACTTTTCCTGTCCAAGAAGGTTGATAAACGTCAAAATTTGTTAAAAACTTGCACTTAAAAATTTTTCGTATCGAAGTGGACCATATTTAAGAAACGGATTATTATTTTAAGTAAATATTATACTTTATGTCATTCCTAGTTGTGATTCACTATTCATTGTTCAAGTGATGGTAGATTATTGGAGCATTACATCAAAATTAAGAGGCATCTTAACAAATCTGCGTAAATTTTTTTGCAAGTCCCATTAATTTGGAGGACGTGTTCCAGTACGCATCACTGGTCGATCGAGAGCAAGCGATAAAGAAGTTTTTTTACCTTGCCACGTAAAAATTTGAAGCTCACCTACAAAATCACGATGACTCAGTTTCTGCTTATGAGCTAACGGGACAACTTCCCGAGGAACGGAGCCTCGAAATACTGACATAAATCGATAAAACCACAGTGCTAGTGGAAAAACATGTTGGGTGCGCTTTACAATAATGCTTTCATCTACCTCTACCTGACCATTGTGCTCAGCACGGGCTTTTCTCCATGAGCGATCTCAGTGTCTTCTCGTCTATAGGATTTCCATGTCTAAGTCTCCGGGGTCAGGTCGAAGTATTTCGGCTTAGGTGCTTTGACGCATAACCTGTTGCCTGCGTAACGGTCCTCGGTGACAGGCGAGAGGTTCTCCACACGCAGACGCTATAGAAATGATTTCATAGGTACCCAGACGAGAGTTCTTTCCAAAAGTGCCTTGTGTTTCCCTTATTTGCAGATAAAATGCAGTGCAAAAGTTTTATCCACTTTGAAGAGGTTGGAGGCAAATGGCTTAGTTCCCTATGAATTTTTCTTTTCAATTACGAAAAAAGCACTGAAAGAATGGTACTTGTATACTCACTTTTCCTGCGTAGGAAGCGTTGTAATCATGAAAGATTGAGAAATAAATACGAAACAACTATAGCACCGTTTCAGGTTTTGCAATTTTGTGTGAATAAATGAATTTAATTTAGCCAGCTTAGGCACGATGCACTCACGCAAAAAGCCACTGAGGAGTCACTGAAATTCATAAAATATGAAAATGTCCCGCCAATGCTGTCGCTGCCCTTGAATCAGTGTGGACATGGTATCTTTCAAAAAATTTTCCTCGTAATGTCAGTAGTCATATTTGAATTTCATTGGAATTCGTGATTATAAAAAATCATAATCAATGTCTAACTTACATCGTGACAGCACCATTTTGATTTTAATTTACTATAAGTCAAGTTCAATTTAAAATGAGCTTAATTGATAAGAGTATAACTCAGTTTCATCATGTTTCAATTTCCAACCCCGAATATACTTCAATATACAGTGCTGGTATCGTGTAATCTTTAACTCTTGTATCTAATACACATACCTACAGGTTACATGTTTCCGCAAGTTGTATTATTCTTCCTTTCAGAAGAAGATTTGTTCAAAGGTATTATTCCAATATGAATGATTCTGATTGCAGTTAGCCAGTCATGTTTTAACATCATTCAAAAGTAGTGCAAAACCAGGAATGGGTAAAAAAGACTTCGCATCACGTCTGAAAATGAAAAATTTGAGCATGGACGACGTTACAAAGAAAAGAAGATATTTTTAAATTAATAGCATTATCTTTTAATATGAATGTTTTTGGGATTGATTTTCTTTATTCTCATTAGATTGCATAGAAATTTAATACTTTATAAATTGATGGTCATCATTGGTTATATTGTACAAGGATATACCTATAAAATGATTGCAAGTATTAATAGCCCCATGTAATACTGACTTAATACTTTGATGACATGTAGTGGCATAACAATAAATGAGGGTTCATGCATGTGTTTTTCTACTTTGAATATGAATGCAGATAATGGTGACTTAATGTAATTTATTACCTTGAAATATGTACGTGGGTAATGACAATATAATCTGAAAGTGACCTTACTTAAAATCTAATGTTTATTTGCAACTGAAAATGACTTCTTCATTATTCAACTTGACACATTTTAAACTCAACTAAACTTGTTTCAAATTGTAGCGAATTAATTTCAAATTAAATTTAAATGGTGCAGAGAAAAACGATTATTACACACTACATGTTTTTTAAAAAATGAATGGTTGTTGTTGCAATTATCATGGTAATTTTTCTTCTCGTTAGACTAAGAACTTCATTGGAATTTTCATCACAGCACGAAACTCAACTATTAGCATTGATGAAATGAGAGACATTATCTCAAAATTGCAGAGGCAGAAAGTTTGTCGTTGAATTGTGTCAAACTACGGAGCCTAGACGAGACTACAGGACTGGCGCGTGGGACAACCAGTGAACTCGCGCTGCCGTGTCCAAGATCTAAGAAAAGAGCTCCACGGTCGCGTCGAGGAGCTACTGGAAATGTTGACTTAGCTCCTGGTCAAAATTGTAGTAGTTCCGTAGACACTTTTCCTGCTCTCCATTCTGTTTGTTTCTGTCATTGGTTCCTTTTGAGAAGTTTCAAGAGTATTTTGAGTGGTAAAAGGACACCAAGAGACACTTTTGACTTACCCACGGCCACCGTGAAGAACTCTATGTCAACTCCACCGTGTGAAGCTGACCTGTCTTCCTGCCTCTCAAAAACTGGCGGACAACACACTGACCATCCTGACACTCATTCCTGACCTCGAACATGGCAAAATCTTTGTGACGACTGCGTACAAGAAGGTCTGCAGTTAAAAATAACTCAAACACGTCTTTTTGAATGTTTTCTCACCAGTAAAACCTGATCTACGACACAGTAATGCCTTTTTTTCCAAATTAGATTGAATTTCTCATACAAGCTCATGAACGTATGACAAATAAGTAATTTTAGTCCGTAGATTTTGAAATTTGCCTCATACAATCATTTTAGAGTTGAATTCCTTTCAATACTCGTCTTCCGTAACGAACAAATTTCTTAAACCGATTATTGTCAGTCCTGAAATTAAGTCTGGTACATCTCACTGACTGTAACTGAATAGAGATAAAATTGAAATTTTCCCGTATACTTTTATGATTATTCAAACTATGCCCCGCCATTTGCTACTTCTATTCAATTTCTACGTAAAGATATTGTTATTCTAAATTCATGAAGAATTTTTTTGAACCCTCACTTGCAATTGAAGTACAGTCAATTGAAACAGAAATTTGAAAGTTGGCATTTTGCAGTTTTATTCTTCATTATTCAGTCATTGATCTATGATTTCAATTACTGAAAACGCGTGCAAGTAAATAAATACAGGGTTCATGTCATGTAATTATCTTTCAAGTCATCATTTTTTTTGTGAAGTAGTTTAATTTAGACTAGGCACTTCAATTAATGGGGGTATTGTTTCCCTGTGAAGTCTTTATGGAAAAAAAAGAAATGGTAATGGTAGTCAGGAGAGCCATGACGAACTCAGAATGATTGTTCCGAAAGGATCAAAAATACTAATTTCACATAGATAGTAACCATAAATATTGAAATTCCTGTACACAAGCATTGGGAATCTCAATTAGAGTTTGCTGCCGTCCGTAAAAAGGTATTTAGCTTAGGTTATCGTAACTCTTATGAATAGCTATCTTCTGCAACGATAAAACTGAGAAGCCTCAAGTTTGGTTATTAAATAATTTGCTTTGATATGTGATCTTCAATTATAGAGAAAATTTTTGGTGGAATTTAAATGTTTAAAATTCTTTTAAATGCGATAATACTCGTTCGAAAAAAGGAAAACAATCTATACACGTTGAACTAAACAACTCTGCGTATATTTTTATCGAATTTTTACTGTAGAAAATAAAATTAAGATATCTTGGTGCTTATTTGGACAAGTCATTCTTTTCTTATTACAACCGTTTTATCTTGAATCTTACATTTACAAAACGTTTTAGCATAGAAATGAAAATTTTTTTGCGAGTAGATGCAGATTAGTTTACCGTATTTGTCCTCATTGAGTAAGCAGCAACCAAAAATTATACAATAAAACGACAGATGTCATTATTATTGTACCAGGTGATGTACAAGACCGATGTCACATGTGTACAACTGATGGAAGTTTTTCCAGCGTAAGGCTCGTAGTTTTATGAGAGCCACGTCCAAAATTGGGCAACCTTACAATCTTAAAACTCGTGTTTATGGAGCTACAGGTAAAATTGAGTAATTTGAACTAGGGCAGATGCGATGTTCGTTAAGATTGGTTTGTGCCGCGGCTGATCTTCAGTGATGATCAGATGGTGGACAAAAAACAAGCCCCGTCTCATAATTAACTTACAGACCAGCCTGTTGATTAGTCGAGACTCACGACTTTCGACTAATCGAGACATGACTTACGACTGATAGAGAAACAACTTACAACTGATGGCGACATACCCTACGGCTGATAGAGCCTCACGACTTACGACTGAACGAGACATGCCTTACGACTGATTGGGACTCACGACTTATAACTGAACAAGACATCACTCACGACTGATAGAGACTCACGACACGACTGATCGAGACATGACTGACGACTGATAGAGACACAACTTACAACTGATGACGACATGCCTTATGGCTGATAGAGACTCCCGACTTACAACTGAACGAGACATGACTTACGACTGATAGAGACTTACGATTTACGACCGAACTGATTAGGGACAATGGGTGTTGCTACCCTAAGAGTATTGATCTACTAATGGGTGTGTGCTTTGAATGTTTTCCATGGAGTATATTCGATAATATAAATTTATTGTAAAGAGCCTCGCCAGTTAAGAAGCGTCCAAGTTTTGTTATAGGCTTCACACTTCTTTATATTCATCTGAAAT